>JALPQI010001392.1:0-129791 GCA_025490895.1 Thaumatotibia leucotreta | reverse complement strand
GGCTACAGATGACGTCAAACTACCGGCCAGCTACGCTACGGCGCATTCGCGGTTATTGAACCTTGAATCGCGAATGAGACGCGACCCGAAGTTCGCCGAAGATTATTGCAAGCAAATAAGAGCTTTAATCGAAAATGGTTACGCCGTACGTTTGAACGAGCCGCCGGTCAGCGATCTTACCTTTTATCTACCGCATTCTCCTGTAGTTAACCTACAGAAGCAAAAAATGCGTGCTGTCTTCGATGCTGCGGCAAAATGTCAAGGGTTTTGTCTCAACGACTTCATTCTCTGCGGTCCAGACCTTCTTCAGAGCCTGCTGGGAATATTGCTGCGCTTCAGAGAGAATCCATTCGCCGTGACAGCGGACATTCAAGATATGTTCATGCGAATACATCTGAAGCACGAAGATCAAGCCAGCCAGCTATTCCTATGGAGGAATAACGAACGAGACCGCACGCCGCACATCTATAAGTTAACACGAGTGCTGTTCGGATGCGTGAGCAGCCCATGTTTAGCACATCTTGTACGCAACAAGAACGCCGAAGACAACCGAACGAGATACCCCGAGGCAGTCTATGATATTAAGAACAACCACTACATGGACGACTACGTGGCTAGCTATGAGACCGAGGAGGACTTGCATCGAACTGTCAAGCAAGTACGCGAGTCACACGCCGAGGGAGGATTCAACCTGCGAGGCTTCGCTAGCAACAATCGTCAATTGATCGAAGAACTACCGAACGAACTACGATCAAGCGAACCTACGACGATGCTAGGCGAAAAATCACAGAAGGTGCTAGGCATGGTGTGGGACCCTAGCACAGACACGCTTAGCTTTAACACGAAGCTACTACGCGTGCCAGAAGACATCAAGAACTGCGATCGAGCGCCAACGAAGAGACAAGTCCTATCTACAGTTATGTCTGTTTACGACCCGCTAGGACTCATCGCGCAGTATGTGATCAGCGCTAAGATCTTGCTACAGCGTGTCTGGGCGAAGGGCACGCACTGGGATCAAGAATTAGAACGAGAAGACACCGAAGCATTTTTTCAGTGGCTGAAAGCCCTGAAATACATCGCCGAACTAAGAATACCTCGTCAGTACGACTCACCGAGGGATCCGACACGTCGAACGCTGCATGTTTTCTCCGACGCAAGTACCGAAGCCTACTGCGCCGTGGCCTACTGGCGCACTGAAGCCGGAAACGACGTGCACGTCAGCTTAGCCGCAAGTCGAACGCGAGTCGCACCATTGAAGATTTTATCGGTGCCGAGGATGGAGCTGAGCGCTGCTTTGATCGCCGCGCGCCTCGCTCAAACTATCCTGAAAGAACAGCGCTACACTGCAGATGACATCACATACTGGACGGATTCAAAAACAACGTTGTCATGGCTACGGGATGACGCACGACAATATCGACCGTTTGTCAGTCACCGCATAGCCGAGATCGCCGAACTTACAAGCCGACAATCGTGGAGATGGTTGCCGACTAATTTCAACGTGGCGGACGATGGAACGCGCTGTAAACCGAGCCAGCGCATCACCATCGACGATCGGTGGTACCAAGGACCGGCATTTCTGCGGTTACCCGAACGAGATTGGCCACAGAACCCGAACGACGTCACCGCTACTGAAAGAGAGAACCTACCGGAACGCAAGAACATCAAGACCGCTATGACTCATGCTACACGAACAGAACGAGACCCAGCATCAGTAATACCAGACACGGTGTGGGATCCTGGAACGCTGGCGACAAGCCCCAGCGAGGATCATCGACCTACCACGCATGTCTCAGTGGACCCGAACAGAAGAACGAGACATAAACATCGTCGTGGACCCCAACGGCCCCCGCAACACGTGGCCAAAGGGAAACGTCGAGGCTACGCACCATGGACCAGACGGCAGAACGTGCCCCGCCGACGTCAAGACCCTGCATGGCGTAATGCGGCGCCCCACCTGCAAAATAGCCGTCGTGGTGCCAGCCGGCGAGACGCAGAGCTGCGCTGCCCCCCAGAGCCCGACGACCGCATCAACAACGACTCCGTGATCGTGTCGCCTACCCATGCAACATGGCGTCTTGCGACGGAGGAGGACTAATGTTAGCGACACGACGTCACGACCGATGAACGCCTAGAAATAAGATAAATCATGTAAATAAATGATCCTCACGTAATTAAGTTAGATATAAGTGATCAGTAATGTATAAGCAATTTCATGAACGCAAATGTATGAACGAACCTAGATCGTCGCCTATTGGCTGATATTAATCGCCTGAACTTAGCGTATAAGATTTAAAATGTCGTATTTTGTACTATGTATGAACCATTCGATACCTCGCTAGAACTTAATTTACGTAAGAAATGTAACGGTATAGCCCGTTAAATATAGGTCAGTTACCTATTCAAAAGATACAATGGACCCCTGGGTCAATAACCCAACGCAATGTTTAAAATAAAGGTTTTAACCCAAAACATTGCAGGTATACCGAGAACAATAGAATATCCGAGCGCCTATTGTTTAGAATGTAAACAACTCCGCGTGTGTTTTTGTTGTAAACGTTGGATAACCACGTGTAGTATTTATTTACAAACAATGATTGTAAACATTGCGGCATGGATTAATTAAAATTAGGTAAATGTGATTAGAACTTAGCGAAAGTAGGCTAGTACAAATCGACCAATGTGAAGTCCACCAATCAACGCGCAGCATTTACGGACCAACAGAATTAGTGAACGGAATAGACTGAGATTTCATGAAACAGAAATACGCTGCCTTTTGATTGGTCGACATGTTTTTATGATTGGCTGAAAATCACAGCCAGTGATGTATATATACGCGACGCGTTTTCTATGGAGCAGTGTCAAGCTGACCTCCACCAAGAGAGGAACAATAAAAAGAAGAAAAATGGAACCTGCCTATTAATCGGAAAGAGCCCTCCTGCCGCTCCAGCCCTCCTCATCAGTAGATCCGGCCCACGTGTATCCGAGCTCTGCCAACTGGAGCTGCCGATAGGAAATGTTGGGTACGCTGTACTCAATAGCCTTACACATGTAATTTTTGTAAGTACAGGTGCATTACTAGTTCAGATTTACGAAAGCACCGGAGAATTCATACTCGGGAGAAGCCGTTTAAATGCAGCACATGTGATTCGAAGTTCCGTTGGAAATCAAATCTACAAAGTCATGAGATGACACACACTGGCGTTAAACCTTACAAATGTAATTTCTGTGAGTACAGGTGCAATAAGCGTAGTAACTTGCGAGTTCACCAGAGGATTCATACTGGAGAGAAGCTGCTTAAATGCAGCACTTGCGACTTGAAGTTCAGTCAGAAATCACATCTACAAACTCATGAGATGAGACACACTGGCGTTAAGCCTTACAATTGTAATCTTTGTGAGTACAGGTGTATTACAATGGTACAGTTACGAAATCACCAGTGGATTCATACTAGAGAGAAGCCGTTTACATGCAGCACATGTGACTTGAAGTTCACTCAGAAAATAATTCTACAAAGACATGAGATGACACACACTGGCGTTAAGCCTTACAAATGTAATTTCTGTGAGTACAGGTGCATTAGGCGTAATAACTTACGAGATCACCAACGGATTCATACTGGAGAGAAGCCGTTTAAATGCAGCACATGTAACAAAAATTTCAGTCGGCGACCAGACTTACGAAGACATGAGATGGCTCACGCTGGCATTAAGCCTCACAAATGTAATCTCTGTGAGTACAGGTGCATTACTAGTACAAATTTACGAAGGCATCAGAAGATTCATACCGGGTAGGAGATATTAAAATATTGTCGAACCGGGTTACTCACGTATTTAAGTCGATGATTGCTCGACATGTTCGCCAGCCTCAAGCCATGACAATAGGTCATTCTTTGTTTTAAGGATTTAGCCACATGCAGCCACGTATTTCTGAGGGAAGACGCATTGCGTGCTGCATTACGACCTGCATACACTGGACCCCACCAAGTACTGGAAAGGGACGTCAAGATCTTCAAGCTAATGGTTAAGGGAAAACCGGTTCCAGTATCAATAGATCGGTTAAAACCGGCCTATATTATAATAGCAACAATCATCCCGAAGAAACCAGAGCAAACACAACGGAATACCTAGTGGTAACTAGAACAAGATCAGGTCGTGAAGTACGCCGACCATGCTATTATCGCCCGTAGTGACGGTCTCAAGGGGGGAGTGATGTGGGGACCCGGGCCACATGTTCAATTCGTGTAGTGTTTTATTGTGTACCTATTATAAATTAAAGGCCCAATATAGCACAAGGTATATATATTTGCAACGATAATTAACACTACCTATTACAATATCAGAGGAACAACTTTCTCGCTCACAGTCAACCACAAAAGTGAGGTGTGTGCGGCCTCCCTTTAGTACTTATGAAGGTATCGCTCTGCTCGCATCCACTTCCGGCGTTTATTATTCAGAAGAAAAAGAGAGTAAATAAATATTATTTCACAAAAGTACTCGAAAAGGGCCTAAATTAAGAATGACTCGAACTCCAATTGTGTGTCAAACTGACAAAGCACTGGGTGAGTTATGCTGTCCTGGTACATACTTCGATTAAGTATATCATGTTCATTACAATAATTATTACTCCTTGCTGTGACGTAATGTTGCACGTAGTCATATTAGGCCATAAAAACGTACCTACGGTGTGTACTACCGCACCTACCGCACAGGTGGGATGAAAACGTGTTTTCTGCCCTCCGGCCGGCAAATAGCACATTGCCGGCCGCTGCACTAAACTAAGTTGCCGCCTGTCGGCTCCGTTGAGCAGAAAAATAGTAGGTACACTTCAGCCGTTAAATGGGAAAGCCCTGGAATCACATGTTTGTCGGCCTCGGCGTACAATTACACGTCTTCTGAGACATTTCCCACTTAAACGGCCTTGAATTTAATCTACTATTGTTTAATAGTGACAGTGCTTTAATCCTACTAACTCACATTCTACCTAATCCCATTACATCACAGAGCGCCATTACATCATAAAGGAAAAACAATGTTAAATTAACATTTCGATTATGTCATTTCTGACTGGTTAGTCGTATTGTAGGTATGAATTTTAATCAAAAAATATGATGTATTTTATATAATAAAAATCTGTTCACGTTTTTATGATTTGTTTAATTTTCCCTCAATTTAATACTAGTTGTTATATTTGAACCACAATCTCCTGAAACTTTAAGTGGTCCATTGTGATATACAGTTACATATACAGGGTGTCCCATAAATATTGGATCACCCTGACACCCGAGGTATGTCGACCCAAGAGGTACCTAACCAACACAACATGACCTCAGTAAAAGTTGGACGGTTTTCGAGATATTGCCAATTTTAGGTTTTTTTTTCGAACTTGGCCTCTTTCTTTACACGTTAAGTGCTTTTTTGCAAATTAATTGAGTTTCTTTCACATTTAAAATAAGTTTTTTAATGAAATTTTACTTGTTTTATGAAAATTAACTACTTCTGATAAAGTTATGAAGAAAAATTAATAACACAAAAGCTATTTAAGCAAATTATAGCACTTAACGTGTAAAAAAGAGGACAAGTTCGAAAAAAAACGTAAAATTGGCAAAATCTCGAAAACCGTCCAACTTTTACTGAGGTCATGTTATATTGGTTAGGTACCTCTTGGGTCGACCTACCTCGGGTGTCAGGGTGATCCAATATTTATGGGGCACGGCACCCTGTATATCACAGTTTCACTTTTCAATATATTATACTTTAAACAAATTGCTTTCTTAGTATCAAAATCTGAGTTAGTAGATTTTGTTCATTGGTAAATGGCGGGCGTTTGCGGGATATACCTACGTGTGGACTACGCACCACAATTTACCATATTCGCTTGAGTGTGCAAACTGGGTGGAGGCCCGATCTCGTCCATGTCAAACAAATGCAAACACATGCGCGCGGCCCGAGTGCACGCCGTTCAAACCCCTTGCCGCTGCCCGCCCCGCCAGGCGCGCCGCTCCACGCTCGGCGCTCGGGCCTTACACTTGTACTCATGCGCTCATGTCAGCCTCCGTAGCCTAGTTGGTAGTGCAATGGCCCTGCTCACAAAGCTAGAGGTTCCGGGTTCGAACCCTGCGAAGACATTTATTTGTATCGTTCATCGCAAATATTAGTGCCTTGGTAAGTGGTTTTCTAAGTAAAGTACATATATTTAGTATCAACATATTGATCTTACTGTAGGACTACATCGGTTGTGTAAAATTGTCTCATGATACTCATTCAATTTCAATTTATTTATACACTAATTTAATCATATTTTCTATTACAGATGGTGCCTTTTTTAGGCTCTAGTGCGCGAAGTGGCCCATTTTACGTCAGTTCTAAAACTTCGGAGGGCCATCTGTACTAAAAAACGTCGTACGAGACACGTGTAAAACGTGTTACTGTTTTTCGCACTTGCGTCGTAATTACTATTCTTCGGTTACCGCGAGGACGAGTCGCCCGCAGACCACGAACTCTGTAAAGTGTTCGAAACGTCTGAAGTTAAAGTTAATTAATATACGCGAGTTTATCCGTTTTCACAGTTTTATTTCATCACTAATTTAATTTTACAGTTTTGTTACATCTCCATCCAATTACACTGACAATTACGCTAACAATACTTACGGTAAAGTAATACAATGGTAACAAATATGCATTCATTACCACTGTACTTACTCTAAAGTAACAAAAAAAACTACTCAATAAATGTGTAAAAAACAACAAGAAAGTTAACAAATTTCAAACGAATTCAAGTCCAGGTTAAACGTCGCGACTTTGATATTATTTGATTAACCGCCCATCTGTGAATACGTCAGCATCCGGGACCTGGATCTGCAAGTCATTAATGAGAGAAATGGCTCGGGCAGTGGGTGCATTTGCAGCTCTTGCAGTTCGCGCGTCCGGCCTCGCCAGCAGGCGCCGGCCCCGCCGCGCCGCCCGTGCCGCCGCCGGCCAGGCCGAGGCTCGGCGTGGGAACCGCCGACCCAACTCGTGCCAGGACATTCCGATTGTCTACCTCCCGTGAACCAGGGAATGATAGTGGACAATAAGAAGCAGTTTTCGTCTGAGCTCTAGGGTGTTAAGTTTTACAATTGGATATTAAATTATTTAATGTTATCTTATTCCAAATGAAATTAATAATTTATTTATATCAAATGAATTATAGTATGCGTAAATTATAATTATGTCAATGAATTTATATCTAATCATGTTAGTTATTAAATGTTTACAGTAATGTTTACAGTAATTTTAATTGATTGATTTAATGTATAACGCTTTTTACCTTTTAACCTTTTTACATAAGTCTATTTAATTTATTACAATTCATGAAATCAATTTTATCAATACAGGGTGCTCGCGAGGAACCCGCAAGATTTTAATGGTGAATTTCTGAGCGTATTTAGAATATTTAATGTTATATAAAATTTCCTAGATTCGGCTTGGTTCCAGAGATAATTAACCTTTTCTGGGAAAAAGTTTTTCGACGTAGCTCGTCATAATAGTAGATTGTTCAACGAGGGACTAAAACAGGCCATTATGACACGAGATATTTATCCACCCGAGCGTAGCGAGGGTGGATGTAGTTCGAGTGTCATTATGGCTGTTTAGTCCCGAATTAAACACTCTACTTTTCACTTAGAATGCGAGGAAAAAATCTCAGTATTTATTAACAGAAAGAACAAGTAAGAAACAAAAAAAAATATATGTCAAAACTTCCGATTTCTTCGGAACATGGCCACTTGACGATAAGTTCGCAAACATTAGCAAGTTATATGGTTTAGTTGCAGTGTGGTTTTAAGCGTGGAATATATGCTACAAGGTGATGACGGTTGATATTTCTTAGATTTTTCATCAAAATATGTCAGAAATACGCCTTCCATAAATGATGTTGGTACTGGAACCTAATTTGCTTTCCAGTTTTCCAATCCGTAAAAGTTTGATACGCTTTTGAATATTACACTAGATTTCGGCGCCAAAAGATTTTGCACCACCTCTTTTGCATTCTGGAGTAAGGCGTTAATACTTCTTCATCGCATGACGTGAAAATCAAATTCGTTCCGCGTTTTAGTTTTTATCTGTATTCCTTTTTCGAAATATGACGCTTTAAATACTTGCATATTTAACCAACGAATTGAAGCTAACTACAAACTATTTTGAAGCTAATTGATTAAAACATAACATAAGTAATAAAGTGGATTCAATCTTAATCATATATTAAACAAGTATTAAATAATTTAAATATACATGTACCTATATCAAGAAAAAAAATAGATTTTCCTTAATATTTTTACACGATTGACATTTTGAGGTTTTTTCCAATGGCAATAATCGTTCGTTCAAAAATCATAAAAACCAGAAATGGCTGTTTCCCCTAAACAGCCACCCCCAGAAACCCCTTTTCCAAAGTCAATTAAAAAAAAGTTTAGAGGTTGTATCCACGGCATGCACAAAAGTGGTCCATACACAAGCACTGAAAATGGCGACTATCCTTTATTCTTGAACACCGTGAGTGTGGCTGTTTACGGGTTTCGAACGTCAATTAAAAAAAAATACTTTAGTCCCTAGAGATTAATAAAGAGTTTTAGTCCCGATATGCAGGGATTAAAATAACATTTTAAGAGCATGAGAAGTGAAAAACTTCTTTTTGATTACATGCTACCACAATGTGTTCTAATATTACCACACCTTTTGCCGACAATCAAAAAATAAGAATAGACTTGACGAAAAAAACCTGTCCCTAAAAAAACATCTAAAAAAATAATTTTAAGAAATTGTGGTTATAATAAAAAGTATTCAAAAAGTCTAAAAAAACGTCGGACGTCTCTTTTTTGTGGAATTTGACATTAGGTCTCATAATATTTTTTGTTTATTTTGATGTCTAGAATGCATAGTTAAAATCTTGCGGTTTCCTTGCGAGCACCCTGTATAAACAAGCACATATGTACAACCAAATCTAATGCAGTATCTACGAGTATATTGTTTTGTGTACAAACGGACAAACAGGGTCGCGTTTTATAAAGTTACAATTTACAATTTCGCTGTTTGCCACTCTTTCTAGCCAATATGTGCGTGCGTTAGAGAGGCAAACAGCGAAATTGTAAATTGTAACTTTATAAAACGCGACCCAGATCCCTTGTTATTAGTACTTATTAGTTTTAGATATCATGTTTCTTAGTAACATTTACTATTTAAGAGCTACACAACCAAATGAAAATAACGAAACTTTTTTTTTCCATAAAGTCCAGGTTCGATTCCTGGGCCGAGTAATAGTACATTGTGCATCAAGGGAGGTAAGTACGAAATTACTAACGAGAGTGTTAGTATCCCGACGCCGTGAGCGGAGGGCTTTTAATGACTCGAGTTAGTATTCCGCTTACCGACCGTGATGCATACAATGTTTTTCATCCCACTTGCGGACAAAAAATAAGTTCTAAGACAAAATATTATTCTATGAAGTACTGACATTTCTATTACTCCCTAGGGCATTTCACTTTTCTATTACTCCGGCTACGCATGCAAGCAATGGCGCGCTTAGACAACAAGTGTGATGAAAACGTATTTTTGTAAGTGTATGAATACAAAATATTTTCTTCGGTTACCGCGAGGATTACTCATGAAATAAAACTATGAAAACGGATAAACTCGCGTATATTAACTAATTTTAACTTCATTCCGACGTTTCGAACACTTTACAGGGTTCGTGGTCTGCGGATGACTGACAATGGAGGAAATTTGATAGATCTACCTCCATCAAAATAAGAAAGATAAGTACAAAACTACCCACCAAAGAAAAATTACTAAACCACAGACAATAAATTTTAAGGGTGGATGTACATACAAAATTTGCAAATTAAGCTAGTTATTCATTACAAATATTTTCAGAATGAAGACAAGAGACAAAATAAATAATCTACGCCGGTTCTATCCCTACGCCACTGCCTGAGAAGTATTTCCTTCCTTTGTATGATTGTATTGTTAGGAAGGTATCCCAAAATTGGGACCGGCAAGATACTCAGCGGGACAACTCTTTTCAAAAAACATTTGTAGTACATCTTAAGATCATCATGCATTAAACCAAAACATACAATTTTGATTAATAAGGAAATTTAAAATAATTTTGAAAAAATGTTGCCAGTACTAAAAAGGGGGGGGAATGGTCACCACCGCCAAATACATCAGCCTCACGGTTTATGTCTAGACTGTTCCTTTATCAGATGAACAACTGGATCCCAAGCTGGTGGTAGAGACAAGCTTCTTTCCATTCTATTAAAGTTTGGATATTTCATTATCTCAATAGCCTCACGCAATATTCTAGGCATGTTTCTCTTCTCCTTAACGAGAACCAAAGGCTTGTCAAACTTAATAGAATGATTCGGTCCATCACTGACATGCTCCCAAACCGCAGACTGTTGTCGACGGTGTCGGACCACGAACCCTGTAAAGTGTTCGAAACGTCGGAATGAAGTTAAAATTAGTAGTCCGGGAGCTAAACTTTAACTTGTTCGAGAAAATTACATTAAATCCTACAGTATATTTATTTCAGGAACATGATAAATCATCGTTTTGTGAATATATGAATCTAATTATCCCTGATAAATGTGTGGAGGTTTTTTCATAAAATCAATATTAAGATTTAATTGTTTAATAAAAAGAAACAATAAATCCTACAGTAGGGATTTATTATCCGAGGGGCCTAACTGAATATTTAAGACAATATTTTAAAAAGTCACCACTGAATAATCGTAGATATAGTCAGAAAAAATAAAATTATTTTTAAAATTCATAACAATCAAACAGAAATTAAACAAATGGTGATTTTTTACTATAATGACCCGACAATTATTATACTCATCCAAAGAAAAAATTACGTCAGTGACTCAATGCTAACTATTTTTTTTACAGTTTTAACTGATTTACGTGCAGGCGCATTATTCTACATTTTATTTTTTTAATGTACCTCTTGTCAATAATTAGTTGTGGCACAATACCAAAAAAATCCCCTATGTATACTCTAAGCATTTCCTACAATTTTCGAAATGGTTATTGTTAAAATAAATCGGAGCGGCGCGGGCGGCGCTGACGTCATAAATGCGCGGCCGGCCGCAGGGCAGCGGATAAACGTAGGTGGGGTACTTATGTAGACAGGACGGTGCGTCAAATTACAGAAGGAATTTCGTAGGAAGGAAGTAGAAACGTCTTAAATAAAAATTAGTAGTAAAATAAATAGGTACCTATTAAGCAGTTTTTTAACTGACGATTAAAAATGTAGGCACCTATACAACTTGTAACCTATTAGGGGCCTGTATTTAATTGCCGACGCAAAATGAGGTGTTACAATTATTCAAAAATGTATATGTATATATAACTATACCTCTCTCTTTCACGTACAGCGCACGGCATCGCCGCACACGTATCGTAGGCACATGCGCGGGAAGGCGGGATTTAAAAAATATTCGTTTTAAGATTATAGCTGTTAATGTCGATTGCTCGTAAAGCACTTAATATATTTCAAATATTTAATTTTTATTTTGCGTGTTAATAAACATGTTATCTAAGAAATAGATCATCGTGGCTGTACGTTTTCATTGAAACGTCTTATAAGCAAAATAAAATAATAACAGTGAAAAAAAAATGATGCAACTGTGTCACCGCGGAGAAAAGTTACTAAGACGTTTATATCTTTATTTTGGTCCAATGACCAAATTTTCGAATTGCGCAAGATTTTGTAAGTTATATTTTTTATCAAATAAGGAAAAAAAAATTAAGGTATTATTATTTTTTGTATAAGCTTTACGAAAAAACTGAGGATTTTTTTTTCCTTAATTATAAATCATCTGAAACAATAGAATGAATGCATAATCTCGAGGGTAGAAATTATTGAACGTGCTGTTCCAATTATTGACCTTCAAGTCCTCGACTGGATGAGAAGCTCTCGCGCGGCACTGGGGATTATTGCATGGTGTGAATCTGTATACCCTAAATATTCATTAGAAAAAGCTTCCGAAACTGTAGGATTTAATGTGACCAAAAACTTTTCTTCCCCCGACTATAGTTAATATACGCGAGTTTATCCGTTTTCATAGTTTTATTTCATGTATGAATACAGTTTTTCTTTTTACTAAAATCGATCTCATGGTTCCTAAGACAAGATTTCGCTATCTGTTATGGTTTCCAAAACCTCCATACTGACCCATTTGGATTGATCACCCTGTATAATTTGTGGTATTATTTTTAATTCGTTCATATAATTTATTTATTTATTTAAATTTTATTGCACAAAATAAAATCATAAAAAAACTTAATGCTATGAAGCATTCTCTACCAGTCAACCATCGGGCATAACAGAAACTGTGAGCGGTGCAAGAGAAGCTAATAAACAATGAACAAAATAACAACTGATCCAATACTGAATACACTATTACATAGATAATAATATTAATAATATATACACTAATATATAAATATATATTTACATATATAAATAACTATACACATATATAAATACAAATACAGATAGAAAACACAAAGGAGACTCATTAACAATGATTAGTTCAGTCAGCAAAGTATTCACATACACTTCTTTTAAAGACGAACTTGTTGGGGCTTTCCCTGATTTTAGTAGGAAGAGCATTCCAGAGGCGAGCTGCTTGGACAGCGAATGAGTTGGCCATGAAGCCCGTATAATTATACTAACACAAAGTTCGTTCTTGGTACAAAGGTTGTCTATCGCCATTCAGCGCGGCAATGCTGCCAGCGTTATGGGAACTTTTGCACCGGGAATGACTCGGGGCGGGTTGTTCGATTAGTGTTTATCGTAGGTTTTTATTTTTTTATTGTATTCTGATTATTTTATAAAAAAAAAGAAAAAACAGACCGGTAATATTGTATATAATAAATTGTCCTCAACAGTTAACACAAAGTATATTTCCCATTAGATATTTTAAGAGTATACATATACTATGATCTTATGACAAGTTACACATTCCTCGATAGAACATCGTCTGATATTCTGATATATAACAGCTATACATGAAAGTTATAATCAGGTTTATTTATTCTTAAAACCAGTGACTTTACACCCCTGTTTTAGGTCAATCTTCAGTTCAGCGACCGTTTGCGGTCGCAATCCATTACCAAATCAATAAACTACCAAATACTGAATCAATATTTTATGTTCAACTATGAATCTGGCAGTTGTTGGGACCTCATGCCTACGCAGCGCAAACAGCAACAGCAACCGTCGAGTGCAGTATCGCGGGCCTCCTTTTTTTTTGTTTAGGGGGGAGAAATGCTTTACGCATACCGCCCGGGTGCGGGAGGGGGCCCGAACGGTTATGTGGGACTCCCGTTTGGCTAATGAGGCCTACGGTATACCCACTAAAACCCCCCCATATGCCACCTCGTCGATGTCGGTTACGAGAACGCTCTCGCTTACATTCGCAACCCCTTGGGCGGCAGCTGCTTGCCGGCAGCTCCTTCGCGGGTGTCCGAAGACCCTCCACGCTGGGCGCGCCAGATGGTTGCGCGCGCCTTCCTCCTCGGTCTCCATGATGCATTGTGGCGGACCAATCGCGGGCCTGTTCCCCGACCACTCAAGGACACTACACTAACGTTGTTCACCAGAATCTTTCTCTTTTAGGTGTCTTTGTGAAACGTTTTTTTTAAATATTTACTACCACAGTTACAGTGTAGTGGATACAAATAAATATCTCCTACCCGGTATGAATCTTCTGATGCCGTCGTAACGTTACGTTTGTAATGCACCTGTATTCACAAAGATTACATTTGTAAGGCTTATCGCCAGCGTGTGCCATCTCATGTCTTCGTAAGTCTGGTCGCCGACTGAAATTTTTGTTACATGTGCTGCATTTAAACGGCTTCTCTCCAGTATGAATCCGTTGGTGAACTCGTAAGTCACTCCGCTGAATGCACCTGTACTCACAGAAATTACATTTGTAAGGCTTAACGCCAGTGTGTGTCATCTCATGTCTTTGTAGAATTATTTTCAAAGTGAACTTCAAGTCACATGTGCTGCATTTAAACGGCTTCTCTCCAGTATGAATCCGTTGGTGAACTTTTAAGCTACTACGCTGAATGCACCTGAACTCACAGAAATTACATTTGTAAGGCTTAACGCCAGTGTGTGTCATCTCATGTCTTTGTAGAATTATTTTCTGAGTGAACTTCAAGTCACATGTACTGCATTTAAACGGCTTCTCTCCAGTATGAATCCTCTGGTGAACTCGTAAGTTACTACGCTTAATGCACCTGTACTCACAGAGATTACATTTGTAAGGCTTAACGCCAGTGTGTGTCATCTCATGTCTTTGTAGAATTATTTTCTGAGTGTACTTCAAGTCACATGTGCTGCATTTTAACGAATTATGAATCTGTTGGTGAACTTTTAAAAGACTACGCTGAATGCACCTGTACTCACAGAAATCACATTTATAAGGCTTAACGCCAGTGTGTGTCATCTCATGTCTTTGTAGAATTATTTTCTGAGTGAACTTCAAGTCACATGTGCTGCATTTAAACGGCTTCTCTCCAGTATGAATCCGTTGGTGAACTTTTAAGCTACTACGCTGAATGCACCTGTACTCACAGAAATTACATTTGTAGGGCTTATTGCCAGTGTGTGTCATCTCATGACTTTGTAGGTGTGATTTATGACTGAACTTTTTGTTGCATAGGCTACATTTAAATGGCTTCAGTCCCGTATGTACCATTTGATGTGTTACAAGCTTTGATTTCCAGGGGCTTTTGTAATCACAGTGGCAACACTGAAAAGGCTCCTTGCCAGAATGTGTCATTTTGTGAAGTAGAAAGCTCCTTTTGCCGTTACACTTGTAATCACAAGTGCTACATTTGTAAGTCTTTCTCCCGGCGCGTATCTCTTGTTGTTTGTGTGAATTACCTTCATTGGGACATGTATTTACATTGTGATTATTTATATGAGCCCGTAAATTGTCCTTATCAACTGTCGTGTACTCGCACACATCACACATGAAATACGACACACCATGATCCCTCTTCTCGTGCTCTAGTAAAAGCAATTTCTTATGAAATTTAGAACTACAAAAAGCACATGATAACTCTTGGTGTCCAAACAAACGGTGAGACTGTTGTATGTGATTCCTTAACATAAACTTGTCAGTGTAACGTTCGCCGCAGTGTTCACACGTGTAAGGTTTCTCCTCACCGCGCATGCTCGTGTGTCCCTCATCGCCGCGGAGGCGCTCGAGCCTCACGGAGCAAGTCATCGCGAGCTGTCGCCGGGCGCGAGGACAGACTGCAACAACAATACAAGTCAAACGTGAGACCACGCAAGTGTGAGAGGGACAGAAAATGAGCGTAGGTTACGGCATCTGTAGTTGAGTTGCTGAACTTCACATGTACACTCAATTGTAGTTTGTGCACTCGCCACAAACTTTTTTTGTTCTTGAAAATTCTTTTTTGAGGAAAATACTAATCATAAATCGATTGACTAAATTTAGTCAACCGATTTATGATTATAATTTTAGGTTTTATCCTATCTTCCTTAAATTTTAACATTTTTGGACTGCCGGTTCAGAAATAGGGCAACACAATTTTTAGACTTACATTTTAACGTATGCGGAGTGAAATTTGCACAAATTTTAAACAAGTAAAAACAAAATAAAAAAATTAAATTTAACTTGTGTCTCAATGCTAAATTAATTTGTATACAATTGTTAATTAAATTGGATAGTTTTGTCGGGTTTGGCATCTTTCTTTAGAAATTATGGCCAATTGAGTAGAACAATGTCGCACAACTGCATGTATTTTCCACAAGACACATTTGCTAAGGCCAAAATCGACGATGATTCTGATTTTTTAGAAGAAGGCAAGATTTGAAACACTGTTTTATAAAAATCTCGCATTCTTTTCGTTTCCAATAAATGATATTAGAAACCCTAGTGTAATGTAACAATTTGGCTACAGCCACTTTTCAGAAAGAGCTCGAATAAAGGAAATTACGTTAACCCGAATCACAAAATCGAACAGGGAGCTCAGAAATACTTCTAAATATGACAACAAAATTGATTAAAAACATCCTCAAACCATGGGCATTACGAAACATAAACAAAGAGCAAGCCTATCAACACGGAAAATAAAAATAAACAACTTTGAAAATATGACTTCGCCATTTGATCAAAAAGTGTAAAAAACACTGCTTTTTCAGTAACGGATGTCACGGTGAACGACTTATAGCTAATTTCAATTAAATATTTTTAGCATAATAAGTAAGTATCAATAGACCAATTAACAAGAATATGAAATATAATGAGCAAAGGATTTTTATTTAAAAAGTTTTCCTACAGAAGATAAAATTAGAGGCAAGAAAAATGCTAACATTTGTTTTTTCGACATCAATGGATAAAGTATCATAAAACTAAAGTTATACACTTTGGATTCAAGTAGTTTTTATCTTGCATGAATACTTGTTAAAATCGATTTTAAAAAACGTACATGTTCAAGAAAATAATAATGATATCATTTATTTAATATAATATTAAACTTTGTGCAGATTTCATTCCGCATACGTTAGCACGAAGTAATTTCGAAATTTTTTTGTTATTTTGTGTACAGACAGAATCCTAAAAATTGTGCTGCGCTAGCTGCTAATTAAAATATTAAATAATTAGCAACATAATGTGGAGGAGAATAAAGTAAACAGTTGATTGATATTTCAAAACTAGTTACTGTGTTTATGTTTAGGACGGCAGTACGAGTATCGGCATACTTTGGCTATTTAATGACTCGGTAAGACATAGTTAAGACACTAGTTTCTACAGAAATTAATTATAAGGGCCGATTCAGACCGGAATGGCAGCGGCCGGCAGCGACGCGGCGATCCCTTTCACTGTGAAATAATTTTAGTCTTATCTACAAATTAAAAAATATCAGTGTCGCTTGAAATACTCGAAAAGGTCGCGCGGTGCCGCTGACGGCCGCGCGGCCGGTCGGCGTCGGTTGCCTGCGGTGACGCGAGGCGGCTTGCGGCGCCGCGCGACCGTCGGCGGCATCACGCGGCTGTTCCGCCATCACTCGCACCCGCCGGTCGCCCATGCCAGCGGCCACAGGAGGCGGGAGGTGACGAGAGGCAGCCAGCGGCCGTCAGCGGCCTCGGCGTGTCACTGACCATTATTTGATAAAATATTGATGATGGGCAGCAGCGTCATCATAGTGGACACATTACTGCGATCGCCAATCTGCTTGCCCAGCGTGGCGATTATGGGCATCCTCCTGATGTGTCTATACGCATAGTTAATAGCAGAGGCCTACGTCCAGCAGTGGACTATCATAGGCTGGTGATGGTAGCCTAAGTAAGCTGTGTGTTAAATACCCAGATTTGCTAGGAGCATTTTGAAGGCCCAGTGCTAATGACAAACTCTAGGCCTGGAGATCCCAAGGTTGAAATACTGGCAAGGGCATCCTCGTAGGGCCCACCATACTATTTGATTTCAATGATATTTTGGACCTTCCCGTGTAACAAATGGTGCTAAATTTTGTTTGTTTGCATAATCATTAAACAAAGGAAATGCTACTTCATTGAGTTTGAATTGCATTGAATTGTAGTGTACAATGTAATCTACATTAGGCCTTACTTATATTTGTATGATGAGTATGGATATCTGCTCTTCTATTACACTTGTTGCCATGAACACTGAGCTCTCATAGTACAAGCCTTACTAAGTATTTACTAAGGGGTGTACCGATAATAAACTGGCAATTTCAAATGAAAAAATCGGATCGATATAGTTAGGTAGCTATAATTTCATGCTTTGGAAATTAACCAGGAAGTCTTAACTTAGCTGACTGTAGTACTTTTGTGTCACTACTGCATTTCAAGTACTCACAGTACAGCTTCTTCGAAACCTCTTCCAAACTATCTTTTCCAAACATTTTTTTCTTTTTTTGTATGCAGTTTTCTAAATTATGGGACTGTTGTCAATATATCTGGCTATTCTTCCCGTGTTCCTTAAAATATCCTTGACTTATGCATACTATCCTTGATACTTTTTGGGACTGATTTCGCTTCATATAACTATACCAAAGATTGTATAGGATTGATTGATTGTATAGGATTAAATAATTGATTAAAGACCCATAAAAATTTCACATAATATGTGACATAATTCCCTTCACAGAGTATTACTGCGCCCAAGGCAGGGGTATATTAAAAAAAACATGGAGATTAACCAGAAATATAGGTCACTTCTGCAGAACACGAAATCGTGCAGTGGAGAATAAAAAAAGAGCTTGGAAAAATATTTTTCGAAGGGGTTCTGGAGAACTTGTATTGTGAATACTGAAATTGCAGTAGCAACAAAAAAGGACCAAAGTTAGCTAATTTAAGACCTCCTAGTTAATTACAAAAGCCAGAAATTACAGCTTTTTAACTATATTGACCCGATTTTTTCATTTGAATTTGCCAGTTTTTTATCGGTACACCCCTTAATGTCATGTAGTCTCAGAATAATTGTTTATCTTTTCATCTATATTCTGTTAATGAAAGTGTACAACAATAAATGTATATTGAATGCTATGTATGTATCATCAGACATGGTGGTTTAGCTGGAGATAAATATTTGATTACTCACCACGAAATGCTACCGTAACGTTGGGGCGGTGCATGGACTCCGGCCCCAGCTCAAGCTCCTCTTTCAGCACATGGTCGGGGAACAGGCCCGCTCGCGCTTCGCTGTCCGAGAAATAAGGCTCCTCCTTTACATCCACTCCTTCGTGGTCCTCTTCCATGTATTCTGTTTCCTCTTTAACAACTGTCAAAGTATGTATCAATACAGCTTCAAACCAGTCACACGTATACATTAGTTATATTACGGCGTACAGCATGGGGTTCTACAAAAACACGAGTGTATATGTTTCTAGAGTGTCGCAAGCTCCGTAGGCTACGGCAGCCTGTCTATGCGAATATATGAAGTCAATTTCAATTTTAAAGCTTTTATTTGCTGACATACCTAATGCAATTATAAAAATACCTAAAAAGGACACGCTAATTAGTTTATAATATATGAAGTAACTGCCCCAAACTCACCTTCGACCAAAACTTCGTCGCCGTGTTCCTCTTTCACGCGCATAGCGTTTAGCGACATCCTGCGACCGAAGTCTTACTGTCGAGGTGTACTGTATTTGAATACCGGACGGTAACGCAACAGCAGAAGAATACAAGAGAAGAGAGGAACAAAAGTAGACTGTAAACTCCGGTATAAAAGTGAATGCGAGGTGACCTGCGTCCTGCGTCTGAATGTGTAGAATGACAGTAACAGGAACAGCTGACGGAAGGTAGTATTGAGCAGCCATTTAATGCGTGGCCTTGTCATCATGTAATTGAGACAACATTTAAAGATTACATTGTTTTCACTAAAACAGTTATCCACTGAGCCGGCAATGAAAATACTTTGGCGATATAATATAAGCCACTATTATGTACTAGCTGCTAAAATTAAGTTAATCCAATGCGACTGTTGTACTGATATGTCGGAAGCCGTCGTTGTCAACCGTGTAATACGAGTTTAAGGGATTCGTCTTTATCTGTGGTCGACGATGACATTGACCGATGACAGGTTAGCTTTAGGTTAGGTTAGGCATGCAAACTAACATAATCGCAACTTATTACTTATTATTGTTGCTGTGAAGTACGCAATACAAATTTAACGAATTGTTTGTTGCATTATTCGATAACCCGGTGATGGACGTGCCGCACTCATGTTGCTGCTGCCTGCGGGGTGCTCCGGACAAGGACCTGACGACGCCGTACACAGAACACGGCATCACGGAGATATATTCCGACATGTTGGAGCAGTGCTTCGATATACATGTGCGTCCTCGTTGATGTTATAATAATTATCTCCACTTGATTTAGGAATACTTGTTTTTAAAATGTATCCAGCGGCATGCTTTTTCAATACGATATAATTACACGGGCAGATGTCGTGGGATGGCTCGGGCTCGCGCGGCATCTGCTGGAAGTGCGTGGGCCGCCTGCGAGACGCGAGCGACTTCAAGCGGCAAGTGCAGCGCTGCCAGGCCGAGCTGCAGGCGCGGCTGCAGGGAGAGAACTTTGTCAAAGGTAGGAAAGCCTCCTTCAATCTCCACGTTTCAAAAATATGAGAAACATGGTGTACAGGTATTACTATCTCACTTCTTCAGATATGGTGTAGATGGCTGATTTGATTTTACACCATATAGTGAGCAGATAAAATTGTAATTGTTAGGTAAAAGTATAGGTAGTAAATGGTAGTTTTGTAAACTATCTTTAGTAAACTGATTTGTGTTATGTTTGTTCACTTCAGAGGAAATCCTGGAGCCCGAGCTGCAGGATGGAGACGGGGCCAGTGAGGAGCCTGTGTTGTGTGAGTACCTGCTCTAGTGCAGGAATACTGGAAATATAACTAGCCAGAAACACTAGTAGCTGCAACATGTTACATCATTTCCTGTACTCACTGTCAGGTGTAAATAGCTAATTATTTATAAACTTTAGGGGAGAAGCATGCTGTCAAGTCAGAGATGCCATATGAAGATATGCCAGAAGATCAACCTGATGAGATGTTGGGTGAGTATTTACAAATCGATTGTAATATTCTGAGTTACTCCAGACGGATTAGAGTTCATTAGAATGTCTCTTTATAACTATTTTTAACTTCGATATTGATATGACCACCCAATAAATTGGACAAAGTACATATTGAATGAATAATTATTTCATGTCACATGAGATTGAGTGTCCACTCGTTGCTATAAAGTGGTGTGGTCGGGCACCGGCTGTAGTTGCGCTGACATACAGGGTGAACAATATGAAGTGTTACCAATTTCAAAGGACTGTAACATTTTAGTTGCAACATTTTATTACTATGAGTAAGAAAAAACAAGAGAATAAATATTACATTTTGTGATTAAATTAACTTTATAGTCAATATGACTACCTTTTGCCTTGACTATGGTCTTCAAAACGGTAAAAAAATATTTGCTCGCAGCACGTTTGTGACCCAGTGGTATTGGTATGTGCCAGTGAAATACGATCACTTTCGGTTTAAAGACATTTTCATCACACTTGCTGTCTAAGAGCGCCATTGCTTGCGCGCGTAGCGGGAGTAATAGAAAAGTGAAATTCCCTAGGGAGTAATAGAAATGTCAGTACGTCATTTAATAATATTATGTCTTAAAACTTATTTTTTGGTTGGCAAGTGTGATGAAAAACATTGTATGCATCACGGTCGGTAAGCGGAATACTAACTCGAGATATTAAAAGCCCTCCGCCTACGGCGTTGGGCTTCTAACACTCTCGTTAGCACGCACTGCGGTTTTTTCTTGCGGTTGCGGTCTGGCCAAAAACGCCGATCCGCGGAGAAACTCGTTGCGTTTCCGCGGTTTTCACGTTCAGTATGATAATGTATTTCCTTAGAGCAGTATGTGTGGCCTTAGCTTTAACACTAAAAAAATTAAAATGTCTTCGCGAACTTAAGTGCCGGGGTCATCCTTCAACAGATCAAAAATACCTCCCTTGATGCACAATGTACTATTATTTCTCATAAGAACACGGTTCAATTACATGAGATTACAAAAAATAATAACATTAATGTAACATGGTATTCCAACACATCTTACGTCTTAGGTATCTCTATATCTTGTAAGCTGAGGATATTTGAAAAGCCGTTTTATTAGCTTATTTTGCGCCGACTGTAGACCTTTTAGATTTGTCTTAGCTGCACAACCCCATACCTAGACCAGATAAAAAGTCCGAAACTCACTGCACTGGAGAAATGAGACGTGAAATTTGGTTTTCTGCTATTTATGGTTCTTAGGAGCTTCGTAAGTCAAATCTCAGTCTCGTTCTTATGTTTGTGGTTTACAACCCAAATGTTTGCGTGCCTAAGACTTAAAATGCAATATCCAAAACATATTTCTGATAATAACCCACTATTACTTTGACACCAGCCTTAATAAAATATACTTGGTAACACTTCATATCGTTCACCCAGTACAAATGTTACATGGTTAATATTAGTATTGTGTTTGTTTGCTCTAGATGAAATGCTCGGGGCAGAAGTGGAGGACGGAGACAGGGCGGGTGGAAGCACTGAGTTGATGCCGCGTGAGTACACTCTCTTGCAGCAATCCTTTGTTTGTTTTTCTGACCAAATCAAACCCGTAACTTAATGGTTGCATTGTATGTTTGCTTCAGGTGGAGAGCCGCTAGCCAAGCCAGAGATTGTGGACGACGATGAGACTAGTAACGAACTGTTGCGTAAGTACAATCAACGTCGTACAAGTATATGACACTGATAAAGTAACCAAATAGTTTAAAATAAAGTTTTTTTTTACATTTACAGGACAATATTATATAGACCTGTATTCCACTGTATTTCTGGTGAATAAACGTTTATTATTATTATTATTATTATTATATTTGACAAAAAAAAACTCGTACTGTTCTGTTAAATAAATAAAAAACACGTACCTTCATAAAATCACACCTACCTTTCATTCCAACACTATCTGTAGAAGAATGGCGACACTGCAATAAACGATAAAACATTTAATTAATGTTACCCAGCATTACAGTCTTAACACGCGAAGTTCAGCAACTCAACTACAGATGCCGTAACCGTCGTTCAATTTCTGTCCCTCTCGCACTCGCGTGGTCTCACGTTTGACTTGTATTGTTGTTGCAGTCTGTCCTCGCGCCCGGCGACAGCTCGCGATGACTTGCTCCGTGAGGCTCGAGCGCCTCCGCGGCGATGAGGGACACAAGAGCATGCGCGGTGGGGAGAAACCTTACACGTGTGAACACTGCGGCGAACGTTACACTGACAAGTTTATTTTAAGGAATCACATACAACAGACTCACCGTTTGTTTAGACACCAAGAGTTATCGTGTGCTTTTTGTAGTTCTAAATTTCATAAGAAATTGCTTTTACTAGAGCACGAAAAGAGAGATCATGGTGTGTCGTATTTCATGTGTGATGTGTGCGAGTACACGACAGGTCATAAAAACAATTTGCGGGCTCATATAAAGAATCACAATGTAAATACATGTCCCAATAAAGGTAATTCACACAAACAACAAAAGATACGCGCCGGGAGAAAGACTTACAAATGTAGCACTTGTGATTACAAGAGTAACGGCAAAATAAGCTTTCTACTTCACAAAATGATATATACTGGCAAGGAGCCTTTTCAGTGTAGCCACTGTGATTACACAAGCCCCTGGAAATCACGGCTTGTAAGACATCAAATGGTACATACGGGACTGAAGCTATTTCAATGTAGCCTATGCAACAAAAAATTCAGTCAGAAATCAATTCTACAAAGACATGAGATGACACACACTGGCGTTAAGCCTTACAAATGTAATCTCTGTGAGTACACGTGCATTACGCGTAGTAACTTGAGAGTTCACCAGATGATTCATACTGGAGAGAAGCCATTTAAATGCAGCACATGTAACTTTAAGTTTAGAGAGAAACAAAGTCTAAAACGTCATGAGAAAACACACACTGGCGTTAAGCCTTACAAATGTAATCTCTGCGAGTACAGGTGTAATGATCGTTGTACATTCCGAATTCACCAGACGATTCATACTGGCGAGAAACCGTTTAAATGCAGCACATGTAACAAACAATTCAGTAAGCGACAACACTTACTAAGACATGAGATGACACACACTGGCGTTAAGCCTCACAAATGTAATCTCTGTGAGTACAGGTGCATTACTAAGCAACACTTACGAAACCACCAGATGATTCATACTGGGGAGAAGCCGTTTAAATGCAGCACATGTGATTCGAAGTTCAGTCGGAAATCGCATCTACAAATTCATGAGATGACACACACTGGCGTTAAGCCTTACAAATGTAATCTCTGTGAGTACAGGTGTGGCACTAGTTCGGATTTACGAAGGCATCAGAGGATTCATACTAGGAAGAAGCCATCACACTTACGAAGTCATGAGATGTCACACGCTGGGGATAAGCCTCACAAATGTAATTTTTGTGAGTACTGGTGTATTACAAAGACAGAGTTACGAAGGCACCAGAAGATTCATTCCGGGTAGGAGGTATTTACATATTTAACTCTACACTTAATATGCTAGTAAATATATAATAATACGTTTTAGAAAGACACGTTAAAGGTGAACAACGTTAGTGTAGTGTCCGCGAGTGGTCGGGGAGGAGGCCCGCGATACTGAACTCGACGGTTGCTGTTGCTGTTTGCGCTACGTAAGCATGAGGTCGAAACAACTGTCAGATTCATAGCTGAACATTAAATATCGAAATTCTATTGTATTTGGAAGTTTATTGATTTGGTAATGGATTGCGACCTCAAACGGTCGATGAACTGAAGATTGACCTCTAAAACAGGGGTGTAAAGTCACTGGTTTTAAGAATAAATAAACCTGATTATAACTTCCATGTATAGCTGTTATATATCAGAGTATCAGACGATGTTCTATCGAGGAATGTGTAACTTGTCATAAGTATATGTATACTCTTAAAAGACTTAATATGAAATGTAAATAAAATATACTGTATGTGTTAGTATAATTATTTGAATGAATTATAAATAATGCCACAAATTATTGCTTTCTTATTATATAAGGTGCTATTTTCTTCGGTTATCGCGAGGATTACTCATGAAATAAAACTATGAAAACGGATAAACTCGCGTATATTAACTAATTTTAACTTCATTCCGACGTTTCGAACACTTTACTTCGGTCTGCGGATGACTGACAATGCAGGAAATTTGATAGATCTACCTCCATCAAAATAAGAAAGATAAGTACAAAACTATCCACCAAAGAAAAATTACTAAACCACAGACAATAAATTTTAAGGGTGGATGTACATACAAAATTTGCAAATTAAGCTAGTTATTCATTACAAATATTTTCAGAATGAAGACAAGAGACAAAATAAATAATCTACGCCGGTTCTATCCCTACGCCATGAAGAAGTATTTCCTTCCTTTGTATGATTGTATTGTTAGGAAGGTATCCCCAAAAATTGGGACCGGCAAGAAACTCAGCGGGACAACTCTTTTAAAAAAAAACTTTTGTAGTACATCTTAAGATCATCATGCATTAAACCGAAACATACAATTTTGATTAATAAGGAAATTTAAAATAATTAAAAAAAAAAAAAATTTTTTTGCCAGTACTAAAAAAAGTAAGTCTTCGAAACGTCGGAATGAAGTTAAAATTAGTTAATATACGCGAGTTTATCCGTTTTCATAGTTTTATTTATATAAGGTGCTTTCAAATTAGTCACGGATACCTTAGGGTATGCATGTGTTCATGATAACGGACAACTTTCCTTATGAGACTCATATCGAAATCTTGAAAAAAAAAAATCGGCCTTTTCATACAAAGTGGTTTCATCGGGTGATCAACATTTCATAGAAAGTGATTTAATTTTTTCGATTTTTCGATATGAGTCCCATAAGTAAAATGATTCCTTATCATGAACACATGCATACCCTAAGGTATCCGTGACTAATTTGAAAACACCCTGTATATTCATTTACGAGAATGAATAAATGTTGTAACATCAAACCGAGAAGTAAAACAAAATTTAACAAACACGAATACAAAATAAATAAAGATCGAACATTTGGAGCAATTATCTCTGTCAGTTCCATCATCATCATCATTCTCGACCGATAAACGTCCACTGCTGGACATAGGCCTTCAAAAAGGGGATTGTTGCCGCACGCTGGGCAGGCGGGTTAGCGATCGCAGTCATATGAGTGAGTCATACACCGTACCCATCCAAAATATAAATCCGAGTGTCATCGAAAGTAAAACCATGTCATTAACACTAACAATCCGAGAAGCAACTCGCTTGAGTTTTCAATATTCTCGAACATAATGGTGTTACAGCTTCGACACCACAGATCAGTATAGATAGCTAACGGAGGCATGGAACATGTCGCAGCGTTATGGCCGATTGGCCTTTATAGTGTGACAGATGCGCGCCCTATGAGCCAGTCGCAACTTACCCGCGACTGCAGAATGAGCTCGGACATATCCGCAAAATGCCCAATTGTGCCGTTATTCCTTGTAAAAATAGGAGTGTAAATAAACATTTCAAGGACTATTGAGTCACGTACCACATGTAAGTATTGATTTTTTTAGTTATTATTTGACAAAACCACGTATTTTTAGTAGTTTTAATAATATATAACAACAAACCGCTGACATAAATGTCATAATGATTTTACTTGGGCGTACCAATTCAGTGACAAATTGTATGTGCGTTTTACATTGACGGCTTAAAATAGCAAGCAAGTTGTAATTTGGTAGGCGACCGTGCAATGTATCGAATTGCTAGCGATATTCACAACCGTACTGTCATTTCTTGGTATACGGCCGCTGCGAGCAGGCCGCGAACTAGAGGTATGACTGACCGTGCCGATGACAAATAGGGTCGATAAATTGTTGATGTATTTGATTATATTCAATTTTTCTTTCATATTTTGACCTTTGTATCAATATCTTATGTTCATAAAAGTAAAACAATATAAATAGATTATATAGTGTACATTCATTATTTTGACTCTTACAATAACCGTTGTCAAAGGTTGAAATTGTTTTATTTAAATATGTGACCATCGCGGAAACGTAAGATAACATTATGTGTATTAAGGGTACAACCGTCTAAATAATTATTTGTTCATTTAATTCCCAGCTGCAATTTTTAGATAATGTCGTTAATAAATTGCTTTGTTCATATTCAAATATATGTTCATAAAGATTATATACATCGTTCAATGCGACATTTTAATCTATATTTATTTCTTATTGAATGATAGATCGATTTTAATATTTTTCTTTATATTCCGGCCTTATCAAATATCTATGTATAATAATTTATCGACGTAGCCTCCTCTCTAGTGCCGCGTCATACGGTAGCTGCACTTCGCGCTTTAGCCAATCACAGCGTGGCAAAGGCCCGACCTCGGAGACACCGAGACTCATCACGATTTCGCTTCGTTACAAATCTCTCTCTTTCATATATCTATGTTCAACACAATACAAAATAGAAGAATTTCAGGAGCATAAGTCATATTATGACTAACATGTAACAAAGCTTGTAGAATGCTGGGATTCGTAATGAGGATATCATCGCAATTTGCTAGTACCTACTCAAATAGCAATATTTGGCACTTTACTTCGCTTATTTCGGTATTGGAGTATGTGGCCATCGAGTGGGATCGGCACGAGGTTAAATACACGCTCATGTACGAGGAAGCACAACGCGAATTTTATTATTATTATTATTTATAATTCAGGCAGACAGTTGAAAAACATCTGATGTAAGCCCGTATCCTGATATCCTCTTCTAGGTTGATCTCAAATTAATATGTTTATCAAGTCTATTTTTAAAAATGTTTAAGTTGGGTGCTGAAACTACTTCCTCTGGTAATTTGTTCCAAGGCCTGACTACTCGGTTGGCAAAAAAGTGTTTATGCGGGTTGTTACTTGATATGCATGGTCTTTGTAATTTTAAGTGATGCCCTCTTAGCCGAGTATTGGTGTCTCTTTTAAGTAGTGATATGAAGTCTAGGAGATCATAGTGTCCATTCAGTATTTTGTACACTTCAATAAGGTCTCCTCTATCTCTTCGTTCCTTGAGAGAAGTCAACTTCAGCACTTCCAATCTCTTTTCATATGGTAGTCTCTTGATCTGTCTTGGTATTTTAGTGAAGCTACGCTGTACCTTTTCCAGTAAGTCAATATCTTTTGCAAAATAAGGATTCCAGATTTGGAAAGCGTACTCCAGTATTGGCCTTATGTAAGTTTTGAGAATCTTGAGCATCATATTGGGTGTGAGAATTCCAAATGCTTTCCTTATGAGATAAATAAAACTGTTTACTTTTTTTGCTATTACTGTTATGTGGTCTTCCCATTTCAAGTTTGAAGCAATAATAACTCCCAAGTCAGTTTGTTTTTCAACTGGCCGCAGATTCACGCCATTAAGCTTATATATTAAGTGAGGGTTTTGGTTCCCTATGTGTAGTACTGTACATAGTACTGTATATATGTGAATTTGCTAGATATATTTACAAACGGCTGTATGGATATTATCCATATCTCTTCCCATCTAGATTTGTCTTGGGAATGGTCGGACTTAACACCCTAGAGCTCAGACGAAAACTGCTTCTTATTGTCCACTATCATTCCCTGGTTCACGGGAGGTAGACAATCGGAATGTCCTGGCACGAGTTGGGTCGGCGGTTCCCACGCCGAGCCTCGGCCTGGCCGGCGGCGGCACGGGCGGCGCGGCGGGGCCGGCGCCTGCTGGCGAGGCCGGACGCGCGAACTGCAAGAGCTGCAAATGCACCCACTGCCCGAGCCATTTCTCTCATTAATGACTTGTAGATCCAGGTCCCGGATGCTGACGTATTCACAGATGGGCGGTTAATATATCAAAGTCGCAACGTTTAACCTTTACTTGAATTAGTTTGAAATTTGTTAACTTTCTTGTTGCTTTTTACATGTTTATTGATTAGTTTTTTTTGTTTTTTAGTGGTAATTAAATGCAATTTTTTTACCATTGTATTACTTTACCATACAAGCCTTACCATTGGATGGAGATGTACTTAACTGTAAGATTAAATTAGTGATTAAATAAAACTGTGAATAGGGATAAACTCGCGTAAATTAAATAGCTTTAACTTCATTCCGACGTTTCGAACACTGGGTTCGTGGTCTGCGGGCGACTCGTCCTCGCGGTAACCGAAGAATAGTACATTACGACACAAGTGCGAAAAACAGTAACGAAACTCGTGTCAACTTAAAACACTCCATTCGGTCGTGTTTTAAACATCGACACTCGTTTCGGATTTCCTTTTTGCACGTGTCTCGTACGACGTTTTTTAGTACAGAGGGCCCTCCGAAGTTTTGGACCTGACGTAAAATGAGCCACTTGAAGTTTTGGACCTGACGTAAAATGAGCCACTTCTCGCACTAGAGCCTAAAAAAGGCACCAACTGTACTAAAAAAATATGATTAAATTAGTGTATAAATAAATTGAAATTGAATGAGTATCATGAGACAATTTTACACAACCGATGTAGTCCTAACCTATAGTACAGTAAGATCAATATGTTGATACTAAATATATGTACTTTACTTAAAAAACCACTTACCAAGGCACTAATATTTGCGATGAACGATACAAATAAATGTCTTCGCAGGGTTCGAACCCGGAACCTTTAGCTTTGTGAGCAGGGCCACTGCACTACCAACTAGGCTACGGAGGCTGACATGAGCGCATGAGTACAAGTGTAAGGCCCGAGCGCCGAGCGTGGAGCGGCGCGCCTGGCGGGGCGGGCAGCGGCAAGGGGTTTGAACGGCGTGCACTCGGGCCGCGCGCATGTGTTTGCATTTGTTTGACATGGACGAGATCGGGCCTCCACCCAGTTTGCACACTCAAGCGAATGTGGTAGATCATAGAACGTAGTCCACACGTCGGTTTGTCCCGCAAAAGCCCGCCATGTCCCAATGAACTAAATCTACTAACTCTGATTTTGATAGAAGAAAGCCATTTTGTTTAAGTATAAAAATATGACGTGGGTGTGATTGAAAAGTGAAACTGTGATATACAATATAACTGTATATGTATAATAAAGGACCACTAAAAGTTGAAGGAGATTGTGGTTCAAATATAACAACTACAATTAAATTGCGGGAAAAATTAAACAAATCATAAAAACGTGAACAGATTTTTATTGTATAAAATACATCATATTTTTTGGTAAAATTCATACAATACGACTAACCAGTCAGAAATGACATCATCGAAATGTAATTTAACATTGTTTTTCCTTTATTCGCTCTGTGATGTAATGGGCATTAGGTAGAATGTGAGATAGTAGGATTAAAGCACTGTCACTATTAAACATAATAGTCACAGATAAAATATAGGGAAGATTCCGTGTATGTATTAAGACATACCTGAACAAACTATTGTCATCCTTTACCATCTCAAGATGTATTCCATAAGGAAAAGAGACAAATAAGGTAGCTCTACTTGGTCTTGAATTCTATCAATGACTCCATTTTCTTGAACAATGCTACCAACCTGACTAGATAAAATGTCATTAACGAGGGGCCGCACATAGTGTGCCACTAAGAGGGATAGACATAGTCACTTACTACTAAGAAGATCATAAGAAGATACTTGTGTGTGTGGCACGTAGTCTTAGCATCTAACACACACACAAAAAATAGTGGCACAGTGATAAGGACGGACGATTATCGTTCCTTTTCACTTCCACTAGTAAAAAGTTTCATAAGACCATCCCTTTCGTTCTTGCTATTATTATTACGTTGTCAAATCCATATCCATATTCTAAATCCATGGTCATTAACTATTAGTGTTGTCCAGTCTTCATCGTATGCTTTTATCGGCAATAATAATATTTTTACCAAATTAGGTAGCGAATACAGTAGGAATAAACCTTATTTCCTACTCAGAATCACGATCTTCTGCGATCCTTAATATGTCATGATTTCTAAATCTACATTTTAGGATAAAAATAAAATCACAAAATTAATGAAATTTTATCTTTAATAATAATGTCAAATGTCATAAGAAGTGTTCTGTCTTAAACGTATGCCACTAGTTGGCGCCACATAGCGGTAAGGTCTCGCTAAGAAACAATTATCTAACCTCAAAGAAAAACTAACTAGAAGGTCATTTTATTTTTTTACATAATTTTATAAACCCGTACAAATCTTAGAATTTAGACAAGTTTCTGGACCTGACGCCTCAGTGCTGCCGCCCTGGTGAACGGCATTTCAGAAAACCCTCATTATAACATGTTTTATGGAACTGATCATCCCTTAAAGCATACCTAACAATTTTCGTATGATGGCTTCTTTGTAATTAATCACATGTGTGTCATTATTAAACTAAACTTAATTTACTTTCTGGTTGACATGACATTGGATGATTACCAAATATGGTGGGTACTACGTCAGAATGTAATCACTTATGCGCGTACCCTTGCCTGAAACAACAGCTTCAAAATGTGCGGAGCATATTTTTGAATACTTTTTAGGGAACCAGTCGTCTGCCTTTTTGATATTTTTGACCCAATAGCCTTTGTTCAGTGTCCTGTGGCAACCTGTTGGAAATTAAAAACATCGATTCATTTTCTGAGTTGGCTATCAATACATTTATGGATATCACGATCGGTCTCTTAGGTACAACACTATGCGATACAAATATTTGAATCCCACTATTTATAATTACATTACGAAGGCAAATACGAATGGTTAATTCACAAAACTACACACATATATCCGGCAACAAATATTGAATAAGATTTTCAGTTACTTTTACCTTAATAAGGTTCAAAATCTTAAAATTCAAGTCAAAACTAAATTACGGGTGAAACGTAATGTCTTTATTTTGTTCATTCAGGTAACCCTGGCGGTTTTTTACACCCTGGAACCACACAAGTCATCACTTTTATCACATTCCGTGCACTTATCGAACAGAAATATACATGAAAAGCTTTATTTTAATCACTTTTACTATTTGCGGTTTAGGTGCACTAGTATACTTACCCAAACAAAGATCGTTCACAGGCATTGCCGGCGTCACCCACAGATAATAATAGACTCGGTCTATAAATTTATATGTCTATGATAATAGTAGATTACATCCAAGGCCATTTAAGTGGGAAATGTCGACGAATGAATGACGTGTAATTGTACCCCGAGGCCGACAAACATGTGATCCGAGGGCTTTCCCATTTAACGGCTGAAGTGTGTATACTATTTTTGTGCTCAACAGAGCCGGCAGGCGGCAACTTAGTTTAGCGCAGCGGCCGGCAATGTGCTGTTTGCCGGCCGGAGGGCAGAAAACACGTTTTCATCCCACCTGTGCGGTAAGTGCGGCAGTACACACTGTAGGTACGTTTTTATGGCCTAATATGACTACGTGCAACATTACGTCACAGCAGGTAGTAACAATTATTGTAATGAAAATGATATACTTAATCGGAGTATGTACCAGGAAAGCATAACTCACCCAGTGCTTTGTCAGTTTGACACTCAATTCGAGTTCGAGTCATTCTTAATTTAGGACCTTTTCGAGTACTTTTGTGAAATAATATTTATTTACTCTCTTTTCTTCTGAATAATGAACGCCAGCAGTGGGTACGGTAAGAGAGATACATACTTTCATAAGTAAATCAGTGCTAACGGGAGGCCGCAATGTGTAGCAGCACTACGTACTGTATAAGCGCAGATTACATGAGACTTGCAATAGAACAAGACCAGATAATATCAAAATTATGTCTTCATTTAAAGATTTATTTATGGTACCTAACATTTAAGCAGACGATTGCAGAGTAAATGGCGGTGTCTCTCTCGCCAGTACCCAGTCTGAAGAATACTGGTAAATAGCTGTTTACTCCAAACACGAACGTTTTGAACCAAGACGTAGTAAACGAGTGTTGAAACAAGTGAAAAACGGCGTTTCAAAAATGGTTTTGTGTATCTATCTTAGGAAGAAACGAGCAATGATAAAAAGGTGATACAATACCGGTTTGCGAAGCGGCGAACGCCATTAAGTCAATATCGGGAGGCAAATAACCAGGCCACGACGGCCTGTGTCGATCATCGCGGCCATACCGCGGACACGGAAATCCGCAAATTTCGAAGATTTGTCTCTGTCTCTCTAACAACAACTTCGTTGGAGTGACAGAGACAAATGCCCGAAATTTACGAACTTCGATGTTCGCGGCAGCAGGCCTGCGCTGCGCTATGCTGGTCAACATATAACAGTAGTGTTACAATATAAGCATTTAATTATCTATGTGTTACACAATAATTAAAAATAAACAGCGTACTTAACGCTCAATTAAGCAAAGTACCTGTACAATGGGTTGTGCTCTGAAGAACTGTTCGACATGATGCCAACGTCCACTTTTCATCATCGCACCGCTCGCCACCGACTGGGCGCTCATCCTCACACCTTGCAACCTAAATGGTCGCGCACCGTGCGGTTTCCGAGGAACTTCCTCCCGCGGACGGTCCGTCTGTGGAATGAGCTCCCTGCCGAGGTTTTCCCGTTGGACTACAGTATGGGGTTCTTCAAAAGAGGAGTGTACAAGTTCTTATTGGGTCGGCAACGCGCATGTGACACCCCTGGGGTTGCAGGCGCCCATAGGCTACGGTGATTGCTTTCCATCAGGCGGGCCGTATGCTTGTTTGCCACCGACGTGGTATAAAAAAAAAAGTACCTACTCTTGCTACATGATAATCAGTTTGGGTTCAGACCCGGACTCGCGACTACAGTGCTATTTCGAGCCTGATGCCCCCACTACACGCCTGCGGATGAGTCCGCGGACGTCGGGATATTGTTACAGCACGTCGCCAACAAGATTGATTTAATTAATTATTATTATAATTATCCGTTGGTTTTCTCACCATTTACTAATACAAAAGTCACATTTTGTTTAAATTGTATTTATACGAATATTACGAATGTCCATGTTACTCGCGGGCCGAATCTTGAATAGGTTGCAATTGCAACCTACTTTTATTTTATGTTTAAAATAATACGATAGAAATAATTATAAGAAGCTGTTGTTTATTTTATAAAACATTTAATAATTTGGTTTGTTAGTTAAATTAGATAATTGTGGCTGCGCACAGGGAAAGGTGCCTAGTACCTAGTCACGGCATTTAGTTACAGAGTTACATGAGGTTTTGTCGAAGCGGGTGAAAAAGTGCCAAAATGGGTTTATGCTATAATTGGGTTATTTACATCCTAAGGAACACGTGTGTACAAGAATATCAGTAAAATTATGTTTTTTTAGTATATTTCTCAGACTATAAAGTTTAGTACTCAGGGTACCTTGTCACGCTATGTCTTAAAAGCGTTTAAAATTTGAATAATTTTGTCAATCGTCGCGGGTAGTCAAATGCCTCTTTCTAACATAGATCGGCCTATAGCAAAATGATTTAAATCATAAAACCAATAAAATGTATCAAATGTTTTTTATAAGAAGACATTATCCCATATATGCCCGATATTGACTCATTGAAAATAAACTATATCCTAAACATCATAGAGTTCATCTCAATAACTAGTTCTGGGCATATATGGGTTAAACTTATTTACGTAACTCTTGTATTGAACGTAGAATCATAACTATTTACATTAATTTAAAATACGTTTGCTAATCAAAGCCGGAGAGCTAGCGAAGGGCCGGGTAGCGAAGGATATTTCTCCTACTAAAACCACACCAAGGTCACGTCACGAGGTGTTTCTCTATTAATATAGGTAATCATTTTATTCATCATCATCATCAGCCTATGATAGTCCACTGCTGGACGTAGGCCTCTCCTATTAACTATGCGTATAGACGCATTAGGAGGTAAATGCCCATAATTGCCACGTTGATATAATGATTTCTGCAATAATTATACCAACTAACATTTTGTTACAAATATTTTTTTCATTTTAGGTACTAAAATAGTGCATTTACATTTAAGTTACTAAAGTTTGGTAAATGCCGTGACAAGGTGCCCTAGTTACGTTTCCATACAAAAGTTTCGACCGGGTCACTAAACTTTATTGATTAAAAAAAATGCTTTAACGTTATCTCGATGACACCATTGTGGCACACTATGCTGTAACGACCCGCCCCTCTTAAATAACCCCTCTTATCAAAATACTTTAAAACTACTTAGTCGACTCTCCTGCTTTTAAAGTTTTGGCCACGATGAAGTGTGATCGTCTAGAGATTGATGGAGGACCCTAACATTGTTTCATAGTAACCTAGAGTCTTTGACAATAACAGAATATGTGGAGCTTGTGGAGATAAATAATAATGCCTAAACTAAAGAATAAAGAAGTGTATTTGCAAAGATTAAAACAAGATTATTAATAATTGTTCAACAGTCACATTATAATAAACATTTCTAATGTAAAGAAGTATGTAGATATTTATAGAGAATGGCATAGCAAAACAATTAGTTAATTAGGAAAACAATTAGTAACTTAAAACATAAATTAACAATGCAAATCCTTAATATTAAAGAAGCCCCACCTGCGAAGAGAGACAATCATGAGAATTTAAAATATAAATGTTTAGTATATAAGGTTAAAAAAACAATAAAAAATAATTATTGTTTTTTTTTCCTAATCCACTACCAGCTATTTCTTGTCGCGGCTAACTTGTGATAGTCCATTCCTTTGCTTTTCTGCCAAAGTTTCAAAGGAATATAAACATATTTTTACAACAATTATACTCTTAAGTACTGAGTTAATATAATAAAATAGAACAATGGAAGATTTTCCATATCCCTAGTCTACGTTCATATGAATTCTTAAAAGAACTCACATCTAGCTGTACATGTGATAGTGTTACTTCATCATGTACGGACTATCATCAAGCAGGATGTGGTCTGCGACCCTATACTAACCTAACAGACGCTACCAGCATTTCGGAAAGCCTATTCCAAGCGAGAAGAAATGCCAAGAAACTCGCTTGTACTGAGATTTCAGCTCAACTACCTTCAACAGTCATTATTTATATAGAGAAGGAGTACTGTAACGGCCTTAGCCTATCCATTACTACCAATGTCATTTAGAATTCCAGATTTTAAAACCCATAATGCATAAGAAAGTATCACATTCAAAGTATAGTGTACTATCTTCTGATCTTATGTTACATTCGATCAGTGCTAGATCCAATCGGTTTTCCAAATAATTCACCAGATCCTGTAATGGATTACAGATTATTTATATTTTAGCATTTATTGTATTCAGTAAGTTGAACTCAAATTAGATTTAAAAAGTTGATATGCTGATTTTAAAGCATAGGTAATCCATAATAATGGAATCCTTAAGATTTGTATATTTAAATACAAAGAGCCCTCACTTAGGGTAAACTTTAGATAAGTATGTAAGTATACATAGATATTTGGTCTAGATTACTAATAAGTAACCTAGGTTTTATTGTATAATATAAAAGCAAAGACTAAATTACTTCATAGCCTCTTTTGTGCTGTAAAAAGTAAGTTATTTCACATGATATCAATTTGTATGAAGGTTCAGAATTGGATACAAATATATATTATAAATGCAGAAGTCATGAGTATATTAAATACTTGATTAATATACTGTGCCTTTATATATTATGAATAGTATTTATAAAGATGGATAAGATATTAATGGTATTTCAAATACATATTACAATGGTTCTCATGTGTCCAACCTAGATTACTAGATTAGATAATTGGAACTTTATTTCCAAAACAAAGCAGCTGCTCTGAAAATTATGCATGCACACAAAATAGGTAATTTACACAATGAAATCCCATAAAGATGATGGTATAAATTCTTCTAAATGGTAAGTTCAGGTTACTGAGATCATATTTCCTTGATGGAAAAGCAGTACACTACTCTGTGCACTATGCGCACTACAGACAGACATTTCTCACAGAATAATGATTGAAATTTCGTAGCACCAGGATATCTCTCAACATTAATCTCTACTTGTTAGTAGATCTCCGATCAATATACTATCAATATGCAACCCTTTGACGGGCGGGACAACAGAGTTGGTCCGAAGGCCTATAGTCAAGATCTCGCTACGACAAACAAAATTAAACACTTACCAGTTACTTCGAGCTCACTGTTTAATCAAATTCTTTGTCATCTGACTTAACTTTAATACAATAAAACTTTCCTACAACTTTAACAAATAGATACTAAGACAACACAGTTCCTGAAATCGCCTTGACTGCTTTGTTATCACCGTTCGGTATCCACAGTCAACGTTTTACATAGAGGGTTAGTAAATACACAAAACAAATACATAAAAGTGACCTCGAATGCAAATGCAATCTACTCTAGGTGTTGTTAGTAACCCAAATATCTCCTAGATTATTCTTTCCCATTGTTTTATATTTATGCAACATAGGTACGTTAACCGGAAGAAACGGGCGAATTTAAATATGAAACTCACTATTTATCCCCAAGACTAGGTGTATTTTATGTAGGTAATTACTGTAAAGTTAACACTCAATAAGATAATAATCAAATTCTCACCAAACCGAAGGTATTTGCATCTTACTATACATTTTCGTCCACCACGTGACCCTCTTGCAGAGCGACCGCCCCTCTGAATCTCAACCAGAAAATCCCCCTTTTTGCAAAAAATGGCGTCTATTTATAGGGTTTTCGAACTGCCTAAAATGTATCACTAAAATTCCCGAACCAAGTAAAACGTTGTTACTATTTAATATCGACCTTATTTTCTACAACTTAAAGTTTACTTTCTTTTGACTCTAGGTTTGACTTAGAATCTCTTTATTTCTATATGATCTATCGGCCATGTTTCTAGGATTTTGCATACGTCACTAGCATCGTCCATTTTAGGTTTTAATAATTTCGTACTGATGTTTGATTAATGGATTATATTTCGAATATACTTTTTAGTTCGAATGTTTATATTAATTGTTAGTATTTTATAGTACGAATCCGACTAGACCCACTATCGCGTATTTCAATTGCCGATTTGAACGGAAATGAATTCAATGAAGTACTTCGTTGACTATTTACGAACCTTTAATATCTTAATATTCGCCAATTGCGTTAGTTTACTATGGATACATATATAAAAATGATAAATATAATTATGGAATATATGTAGCAGTTCAAACGGACTGTTACAATGCTAAATATAGTTAAATTATGTGTAATTGTTAAAAAGTGAGGTAATTATTAAATTTATTGTTAATTATGGAATTTATTGTATTCAATTAACCCAAAAGGCTTTAGAATATGTAACTACGATAAGAAACTAACAGTTTTAATCTCATTATATTATGAATTGGGTATATTGAACACTTTCGTATTTCTTTCGCCCTTGCATGTTCAACCTAAGAAATCTAAATAATTAACATGTATTTTTAAACAATTAACCTTTATCATAATTCTTGAACTTCCAAAGATTATAAGTATACCCTTCACTATGTAACTTCGAAGTAGAAGTGCGTTTAATGGCATTATAAACTTTAAATGCAATTTTCTCAACTTGTGCATTTCGGAAGTCGCAAATTCAAAAATTCATGTAAAAATAGTGGTTCAACCTAGAGTCATGATTCTTTTTTTTATTGATAGCAAATTTAATCTCCTTTTTGGAACTATGCATAACAACTAGGTACTTTTCCCCGTGCACAGCCACAATTTGTAACTTAATTTAATATTGGAGCAGTTTGCCTGATTTCATGTTTAGTGACGGCCAGCGCCACTAGTGGCGGTTTTTAAAAGTTTAGAGATTCAATCACGTGAGAGAGAGATGTTGTAAACAGATTATAACTTTTACGATGAACAGAAAATTTATTGTAAAAATATAAAAACAAATTGGAAGACTGAAAATGTGTTTCTCTGGAATTAGCAGCCTCCACCACACGCGAAGGTTTATTGCTGCGGGCGCGGCACGCGCACCACAAACTACCTATATACGTATATATAGCGCTGCTATGCATATACTCCATGTTCGCGGTCGGAACTTTAGTATTCTTGTCTGTTAACATTTCGTTTATCATGTCAATGTAAATTAATTCATAATAAGAAAAAAAAAAAACAATAATTGTTGACAACATTTTTATTCATTCAATTAAATATACATACATGTAGGTATTATGTTGCTATACACAATGATCTCACGACAAGTTACACGTTTAAACTTTCTTGAGACATAATAACTATAAATATATTTAAACGGTTAAACTCACGTGCATTTAGTGACTACGCGCGACATGTTCCGGAGAGCCTAGGTCTCCATTATCAAGCACTGAGCTCGCGTTCACGCCTCGCGCGTAGTGACTGAATACACGTGAGTTAAGAGTTGAGTTTTATTATATTTTAACCCCCTTCAATATTCATAAACGTCTCCTAACTTAGCAAGTTGCTAACTATTGTTTGTCCCTTTCGGTCTTATTTGAGAACAAGAAATCTTGTCCATATATTCAGCTAGTGTTTAGGTAGGTTAATGGGTTAGGTATAATGTTTAACTGCAATCTAAGATGTAGTTTTATGAAACACTTTGTTAACTACTGTTTATTAACACTTCAACCAGTTTATATGTACTTAGTAACAATGATTACTACAAGTTTAAATTTAGATTATAAAAAAAACACTTCGTTACCTAAATACTAGTCATTTAATACCTTGAATGAAGTTGACACTTGAAAGAAGGATACACACCATAGGACCATGTTTGATAAATAAACGAATTTTGAATATAATTTTATAGATATATCGAGAAGACCGAAAGGGACAAACAATAGTTAGCGGCTTGCTAAGTTAGGAGTCGTTTATGAATAAGGGGGTAAGTTACACGTTCCTCGATACAACATCATCTGATATAACAGCTATACATGGACGGTCGTGCGAACCTACCGGCGACAGACAATTGGAAACAGCAACCGTCGAGTTCAGTATCGCGGGCCTCCTCCCCGACCACTCGCGGACACTACACTAACGTTGTTCACCGGAATGTTTCCCTTTTAAGTGTCTTTGTAAGACTTTTTAATATTTACTAGTATAGTTACAGTATACAAACTACAAATAAATATCACCTACCCGGTATGAATCTTCTGGTGAATTCGTAAATTACTACGATCATTGCACCTGTGCTCACAAAGATTACATTTGTGAGGCTTAACGCCAGCGTGTGTCATCTCATGTCTTCGTAAGTTTTGTCGCCAACTGAATTTTTTGTTACATGTGCTGCATTTAAACGGCTTCTCTCCAGTATGAATCCTCTGGTGAATTCGTAAATGACTACGATCATTGCACATGTACTCGCAAAGATTACATTTGTAAGGCTTAACGCCAGTGTGTGTCATCTCATGACTTTGTAGATATGATTTCCGACTGAACTTCAAGTCGCAAGTGCTGCATTTAAACGGCTTCTCTCCAGTATGAATCTTCTGGTGAATTCGTAAATTACTACGATCATTGCACCTGTGCTCACAAAGATTACATTTGTGAGGCTTAACGCCAGCGTGTGTCATCTCATGTCTTCGTAAGTGTTGTCGCTGACTGAATTTTTTGTTACATGTGCTGCATTTAAACGGCTTCTCTCCAGTATGAATCCTTTGGTGCCTTCGTAATTCACTACGCTGAATGCACCTGTACTCACAGAAATTACATTTATAAGGCTTAACGCCAGTGTGTGCCATCTCATGTCTTCGTAAGTGTTCTCGCCGATTGAATTTTTTGTTACATGTGCTGCATTTAAACGGCTTCTCTCCAGTATGAATCCTCTGGTGAATTCTTGGTTGTGTATTTACGTTGTGAATGCTCAAATGAGCCAGCAAACTATTCTTATCACCTGTCGTGTACTCGCACATATCACACATGAAATACGACACACCATGTTCTTTCTTCTCGTGCTCTAGTAAAAGCAATTTTGTATGAAATTTAGAACTACAAAAAGCACATGATAACTCTTGGGTTCTGGACGAATTATGAGAATGTTGTATGTGATTCCTTAAAATAGTCTTGTTAGTGTAACGTTCGCCGCAGTGTTCACACGTGTAAGGTTTCTCCCCACCGCGCATGCTCGTGTGTCCCTCATCGCCGCGGAGGCGCTCGAGCCTCACGGAGCAAGTCATCGCGAGCTGTCGCCGGGCGCGAGGACAGACTGCAACAACAATACAAGTCAAACGTGAGACCACGCGAGTGCAAGAGGGACAGAAAATTAGCGCCTGTTACGGCATCTGTAGTTTAGTTGCTGAACTTCACATGTTGAGAGCGTAATGCTGTGTAAACATTATAATTAAATGTCTCATCGTTAATTCCACTTTTTCTTTCCACAGATAGTGTTGGAATGTAAGGTTTGTAGGATTTTATATAGGACACGATTTTTTTATTCCACATACTAAAAATATAAAAAAACTACATACTAAAAATATATTTGTAAAATCGTGCCTTCTATCGCCAACACAGCTACTCGTGGCCCTAATTACAATGCGTGAATTGCGTGATCAATAATTGCCGTAGAGTCTGGCGGCGATGGTCCTAGCTGTACTCACGCGACACGCAGTCCTCGCCACTCGTCCCCGACACCTCCGACTCGCCTGCCCGCGCCTCCACTGCAACAATAATTGCCGTAGAGTCTGGCGGCGATGGTCCTAGCTGTACTCACGCGACACGCAGTCCTCGCCACTCGTCCCCGACACCTCCGACTCGCCTGCCCGCGCCTCCACTGCAACAATAATTGCCGTAGAGTCTGGCGGCGATGGTCCTAGCTGTACTCACGCGACACGCAGTCCTCGCCACTCGTCCCCGACACCTCCGACTCGCCTGCCCGCGCCTCCACTGCAACAATAATTGCCGTAGAGTCTGGCGGCGATGGTCCTAGCTGTACTCACGCGACACGCAGTCCTCGCCACTCGTCCCCGACACCTCCGACTCGCCTGCCCGCGCCTCCACTGCAACAAACACCACGCGAATGCTGCCCTACATTACAGTCACTCACACAAGGAAGGCCTACGGGCGAGGATACAATTACCTAATTATAATATAAAGCACATAACGATAATTAGATAATATTTTTTTGAGAAAGAAAATGAATGTTTGTTTCTTCAAATTATTTTTGTCACTGTAAACTTTTATTATTAAAAACTGGATTACAACGCGAGCTGTAACAAACACCCTTCTTGCTAACTAAGCTACGAGGCGCAGCTGAAAAGTTCGCAGCCTAAGCCTAATAGTGAAAAAAACGTTTAAAATAAATAAAAAATACCAACGTTTCCTACTCTTCGGTAGTTCGAAAATGGCCGCCATTTTGTTCAATTGTTTTTAAGTTCTTTTATTAACTGTGCCTGGACAAACTTAACGATGTGGTCAGGTTGCGGAAATTATCATAATTTAGAAAACACTGCGCGGTAATTAAATAACCTGTAAAAAAGGAAATCGCCTAAAGAAGTTTTTGAAGGATACTTTACTGCAATTCAGCCTTACGTAGGGTACAACTATGATAAAAAATAGCCTCGCTTATTTCAGCCAGGGCGACAAGGCTGTGAATGTGAAGATAACCCTTGCTCTGGGTGGCCTGTGACGGTAGTTACTGAAGAAAATGTCAAAAAAGTTGAAAAATGTGTATTGGCCAACAGAAGAATTGAAATGTGGCAATTTGCGAAAGAGTCAAGTCAATCAGTAAGAAAAGAGTAAGGAAAATTTCGCACGAACATTTACACATGAAAAAAATTAAAACAAAGAAATTTAAAGTAGAAAAGTCGGTTTCGAACCTTATGGCCACCGTGTGGGACTATGATGGTGTTTTTTTAATTTATTATTTGTCAAAAGGGAGATTAATGTTCATTAGGTATTACGCTAATTTATTGACCCAAGCACGTGAAGCAGTTTTGCAGAATTGCAGAAGCGACGCGGTAAATTTCGGCTTGAAGTACTGTTATTACAGGAACACGCACCTGTTCACTCGTCGCGAATGGCTAGGCTGACTTTAAAAGACACGGGTTTTGTTAAAATAAATCACCCGCCCTATAGCACAGACCTAACTCGGAGGGACTATTTCCTTTTGTCAATTTTTTTCAGAAGTATTAAAGTATAGGTATAGGTGTAGTAGGTAAGAGGTATTAGCTAGATGAGATAAGTGTATATTACTCAAAGGCGATTATATAGAAAAATTAAAATATTTACTTGAATACTTTGTTTCACTTTTTTTTTCAAGGTCTCGAAACATCGAACATTTCAGCCGCCCCTCGTACCGAAGCTCGCCAATGTAATAGAAACCTTTGTGAACTACATCTACATAGATGTATTTGTTTTCAAATTATTGATTATTTAGTTTATTAGTCACATGGTTTTTGTAAGCTGATACTCACACAACAACTCCAAACTTTTTTCATCTTCATCCACAATCTCTGTCTTGGCTAGAGGATCTTCACCTGAATCAAACATACAATTAAACAACTTACTTAGCAATTAAAAAATATTTGTACAACTTATACAAACATACAATTAAACAACTTATTCAGTAACTCACATGACATGGGCTCAATGTTATGGTTCATAATAATACCAAGTAGTTTTAGTTTATTGTAACGTAATCTGAGCCAGCTAGTATATCTCTGCAATCAAACCATTTGTAAATACTCACACAACATCTCATCACGCTGATGTTCCAGCAGATCTCCAAACAACATCTCTGTTTTCATTGAGTGCTCTTCGCCTGCATCAAATTGATTTTTCAAACAATATACTATTTACTTGCCATGTGGTGACGGCAGTAAGAATACATTTGTCACCACCCCAACTCCTCCTGTGGGTGTCGTAAGAGTCGACTAAGGGATTGAAGGGTCTCTGACCATTCTACAATATTGATGATGGGCAGCAGCGTCATCATAGTGGACCCATTACTGTGATCGCCAATCCGCTTGCCCAGCGTGGCGATTATGGGCATTTACCTCCTAATGCGTCTATACGCATAGTAAATAGGAGAGGCCTACGTCTAGCAGTGGACTAACATAGGCTGATGATGATGATTATGATACTATTTACACTTGACAATGAGTAGTAAATGATGTAACATGTTGCAGCTACTTGTGTTTATGGCTAGTTACATTCACAGTATTCTCAGTATTGTAATACAAGCGGAAGTCCTTATCTAAGTGTTAAAAAGAGACCTTTACTTGTATCTTGTAATACAAGTGAAGGTCTCTTTTTAACACTATTAATTAGATAAGAACTTCCGCTTGTATTACAAGTTACAAGCTTTCGAGAAATAGGCCCCAGGTACTCACACAGCACAGGCTCCTCACTGGCCCCGTCTCCATCCTGCAGCTCGGGCTCCACTGCCTCTTCTTCCTCTAAAGAGAACAAACATAACTCAAGTCAGTTTACTAAACATTATTTAAAAAGCCACCAGTTACTGCCTACACTTTTAGCTACCAATTACAATTCTATCTGCTCACTATATGGTGAAAAATCAGCCATCAACACCTTGTCTGAGGAAATGTGATAGTAATACCAGTATTCCATGTTTAACAGATGTTTGAAACTTGTAGATCTTGAGGCTTCTTGTAGGTAAAACTTGAGGCTTTCTTACCTTTGACACAGATCTCTCCCTGCAGCTCGGCCTGGCAGCGCTGCACTTGCCGCTTGAAGTCGCTCGCGTCTCGCAGGCGGCCCACGCACTTCCAGCAGATGCCGCGCGAGCCCGAGCCGTCCGATGGCATCTGCGCGTGTAGTTATGTCGTATTCAAACACATGCCGCTGGATATATTTTAAGAAAAAGTATTCCTAACTTTATTGCAATATAAACGAGGACGCACATGTATATCGAAGCACTGCTCCAACATGTCGGAATATATCTCCGTGATGCCGTGTTCTGTGTACGGCGTCGTCAGGTCCTTGTCCGGAGCACCCCGCAGGCAGCAGCAACATGAGTGCGGCACGTCCATCACCGGGTTGTCGAATAATGCAACAAACAATTAGTTAAATTTGTATTGCGTACTTCACAGCAACAGCAATAAATTGCGATTATGTTTATTTCTATATCCCCAATAATCAATATTATATACATAATTAATAATAAAATAATAGCATAGTATCTACCCCGTCATCGGTAACTGTCATGTCTGTCATCGTCGCCCACAGATAAAGGCGAATCCCTTAAACCTGTATTACACGATTGGCAACGACGGCTTCGACATATCAGCACAACAGTCACATTGAATTAACTTAATTTTAGAAGCTAGTACATAATATTGGCTTATATTATATCACCAAAATATTTTTATTGCTGGTTCTGTGGATAATTGTTTTAGTGAAAACAATGTAATCTTTAAATGTTGTCTCCATTACATGATGACAAGGCCACGCATTATATGGCTGCACAATACTACCTTCCGTCAGCTGTTACTGTCATTAGTGTCATTCTACTCATTGTGTCAACTGTCAAGTCAGACGCAGGGCCATCGCAGGACGCAGGACATCTCACGTTCACTTTTATACCGGAGTTTACAGTCTACTTTTGTTACTCTCTTCTCTTGTATGCTTCTACTGCTGCGTTACCGTCCGGTATTCAAATACAGTACTCCTCTACACCTCGACAGTAATAAAACTTCGGTCGCAGGATGTCGCTAAACGCTATGCGCGTGAAAGAGGAACACGGCGACGAAGCTTTCGTCGACGGTGAGTTTGGGGCAGTTACTTCATACGAGTATATTATATTATGTACTAATTAGCGTGTGCTTTTTAGGTATTGTTATAATTGTATTACGTATGTCAGCAAAAAGGCTTTAAAATTGAAATTCACTTCATATAATCGCATAGACAGGCTGCCGTAGCCTACGGAGCTTGCGATACTAGAAACATATTATAAACTCTTGTTTTTGTAGAACCCCATAATGTACACTGTAATATAACTAAATGAATGTCCTATGTGTCACTGGTTGGAAGCTATATTGATACATCGTTTGACAGTTGTTAAAGAGGAAGCGGAATACATGGATGAGGACCATGAAGGAGTGGATGTAAAGGAGGAGCCTTATTTCTCGGACAGCGAAGCACGAGCGGGCCTGTTCACCGACCATGTGCTGAAAGAGGAGCTTGAGCTGGGCCCGGAGTCCCTGCACCGCCCCAATGTTACGGTAGCATTTCGTGGTTAGTAATCCAATATTTATTTTAAGTTATACTTAATATTAAGTTATACAATTAAACATTAAGTTAATAGCTCATACCCACAACTGTCTCCATACGCAGAATGAAAATTTGGTTCGATGCGGTTGTCCAACAATTCAACAAACCAATCAAGCCTCTTACCTTCGAGTTATTATAGATGACCGCTTTAATTGGGGTCCACACATTGATGCCTTATGCGATAAACTTCGAGGAATACTTGCTAAGTTTTCTATCATTAAATATAAAGTACCTTACTCAATATTAATCAACATGTATAACGCTTTAGCTGAATCAGTAATTGCGTATGGACTAACATGCTATGGCAGAACATTCAAGAGCTACTTAGATAAAATATATAATTTGCAACTTAGGTTACTAAAACAAATTGTTCCAAAAAAACTCAAAGATAAATTCAGGGATAACTATAAACAACTGTTCAAATTCTGCAGAGTCATACCTATTCACAGTAAAATTAAATACTTAATATTAATGGAAAATATACATAATACACAAATGATGAAGCCCATGCATACGAAAATACATCTGAGAAAGATTTCTGATAAAAAAGTAACAACTGTTGGCAGCAACAATAAATATGAAGAAAGAACAGTAGCTTTTATAGCTCCAAGTCCAAGGTTATATAATGAATTGCCCCTAAACCTAAAAGAAACAATAAATGAAAAAAATAAAAAATCGGTACTAAAAAAGTATTTTTTAAAGGAAATTTAAACCTAATGAAACTTGCGCAATTCTTATCAAATATATTAATAAGGAAATTTGTCACAACCAAAACCCGAACAAAACTACAAATAATAATAAAAAAATGAAATAATAACTACATTACAGCTATTTATTCTAATAAAATTAGTTAATTCCGAAAACGAATCACCCCGTACCCGTGTTTCGCCCCACTAGAATCATGCAAACTCGTCCGGCCTATTGTAATTAAAGTCTTCACTGATCATAGGCATATGTTATAAGCACAGACCAACCACCTATAGACGTCCATTATAAGGCGACTCGCGCGCGCCTGCCTTTATGTTTTTCATACCTATATATGCGAGAGCGCTAGCCGTGCCCGTTCAGTTGCGACCAAGTAACAGACCCGTAAGCACGTTTTTACTAATTAAAAAATCGAGTAAGTGAATTTTATGCCTGTAAAATGTCCACGTGTAGTGTAGAAAGGCAACTAAGTTTAAATTTAAAATCAGACGGAATTACATTCCACAGGTAAGACATATTTATAATTTATTCCGAGCCAGCCGAGGCCAACTTAAACTGGTCACTGATAAGTAGGTTGAGGCGACAGTCACGCCCCTTCACTATTCTGTCCCTTTTCATCAAATCAAAAATGCAATGTGCCATTCCTTTCTTACGACAACTAGTGATGTGCCCATGGCGGTTTAATTTACCGGGAGCACGCGTTTTGTTTTAACTAAACTTTACCGGATTTACGGAATAAATATGAAAATAAGGATTTTTTTAGCGATGTAATATTTGCCAATCGGCAGGAAGTGTGAGGGAACTTGGGGTTGGTTTGAGATAGTTATGTTGTATTTGCTTTTTAGGGTCCTCTTGGTGAGCAGTGGGGTTCAGTATCAAAAAATAGACCTGATGTTGAACTCAGAGGAAGTGCTAGGGAACTTGGGGTTGGTTAGAGATAGTGGCATGTTGTGTTGACTTTTTAGGATCCTCTCGGTGAGCAGTTGGGTCCAGTACCAAAAGATAGACCTGATGATGAACTCGAAGGAAGTGCAAGGGAACTTGAAGTTGGTTAGAGATAGTGATATGTTGTGTTGGCTTTTTAGAATCCTCTCGGTAAGCAGTTGGGCCCAGTACCAAAAGATAGACCTGATGATGAACTCGGAGGAAGTGCAAGGGAACTTGGAGTTGGTTAGAGATAGTGATATGTTGTGTTAGCTTTTTAGGATCCTCTCGGTGAGCAGTTGGGTCCAGTACCAAAAGATAGACCTGATGATGTACTCGAAGGAAGTGCAAGGGAACTTGAAGTTGGTTAGAGATAGTGATATGCTGTGTTGGCTTTTTAGGATCCTCTCGGTGAGCAGTTGGGTCCAGTACCAAAAGATAGACCTGATGATGAACTCGAAGGAAGTGCAAGGGAACTTGGAGTTCGTTAGAGGTAGTGATATTTTATCATTAACTCCCTATTGTATTAAAAAACAGGAGGTATTGAGTATTTTAACAAGTAAAATGTATGTACACTTTTAGATTATGCATTGTTATCGATACCTACTAATTGTAATTTCCGGTAATAAATGTAACCCGAACCGGTAATATAAATTACGGTCATAGACGTGTCCCATCCCTATGCAACAGCACGACTGCCCACCGTCCGGCGAAACGACCAATCGTAGCGCGTTAACACCTTCCCCGCCCGCTCCTCGAGCCTCATGTTTTGGTGATTCGTAACGCGAATAAAATTAACAACACTGGTACTCTACAGGGGGTTCTCTGTGTGTGTAAACATTTTAGTTAATATATTTATCGTTAATTCCACTTTGTCCTTTTACAGATAGTTTTGGAATGAATGGTTTGTACGATTTTGGGTGATTATAAAGGACACGTTTTTTTTCTTTATACTAAAAATAAATAAAAAACTGAAATATTTGAAAAATCGTGCCTTCTATCGCCAACACGTCCAGTCACTCGTGGCCCTAATTACAGCGCGTGATCAATAATTGCCGTAGAGTCTGGCGGCGATGGTCCTACCTGTACTCACACGACACGCAGTCCTCACCACTCGTCCCCGACACCTCCGACTCGCCTGCCCGCGCCTCCACTGCAACAATAATTGCCGTAGAGTCTGGCGGCGATGGTCCTAGCTGTACTCACGCGACACGCAGTCCTCGCCACTCGTCCCCGACACCTCCGACTCGCCTGCCCGCGCCTCCACTGCAACAATAATTGCCGTAGAGTCTGGCGGCGATGGTCCTAGCTGTACTCACGCGACACGCAGTCCTCGCCACTCGTCCCCGACACCTCCGACTCGCCTGCCCGCGCCTCCACTGCAACAATAATTGCCGTAGAGTCTGGCGGCGATGGTCCTAGCTGTACTCACGCGACACGCAGTCCTCGCCACTCGTCCCCGACACCTCCGACTCGCCTGCCCGCGCCTCCACTGCAACAATAATTGCCGTAGAGTCTGGCGGCGATGGTCCTAGCTGTACTCACGCGACACGCAGTCCTCGCCACTCGTCCCCGACACCTCCGACTCGCCTGCCCGCGCCTCCACTGCAACAATAATTGCCGTAGAGTCTGGCGGCGATGGTCCTAGCTGTACTCACGCGACACGCAGTCCTCGCCACTCGTCCCCGACACCTCCGACTCGCCTGCCCGCGCCTCCACTGCAACAATAATTGCCGTAGAGTCTGGCGGCGATGGTCCTAGCTGTACTCACGCGACACGCAGTCCTCGCCACTCGTCCCCGACACCTCCGACTCGCCTGCCCGCGCCTCCACTGCAACAATAATTGCCGTAGAGTCTGGCGGCGATGGTCCTAGCTGTACTCACGCGACACGCAGTCCTCGCCACTCGTCCCCGACACCTCCGACTCGCCTGCCCGCGCCTCCACTGCAACAAACACCACGCGAATAATGTTCTACATCACAGTATTAACATATACAGGGTGATCAATCCCGGGTCCGGGATCACCCTGTATATGTTAATCCCCGCATATACCCGCATATACTTATATCCAAAGGAAAATAAAAAAAAATATTTTTCAAAAAGTCCGGGTTCGATTCCCGGTCCGAGTATACGTATTTTCGTAAGTGTATGAATGCAGTTTTTCTTTTTACTAAAATCGATCTCATGGTTCCTAAAACAAGATTTTGCTATCTGTTATGGTTTCCAAAACCTCCATACTGACCCATTTGGATTGATCATCCTGTATAGGCCTTAATACGACGATACAGTTAAGGTGCATTCAGACCAAACGAGCATTCGCTATTCTATCCCCACTCTACGAAATCAACGAATCACGTTTTGTGTAACTATCGAATTTCGTAGAGTAGGGGGTTAGAATAGCGAAAGCTCGTTTGGTCTGAATACTCTGAATGCACCTTTAGGAGCATAGTAATATCTTTGGAAACAAAATGTTCAAATATATGTCTCAGTTACCGAGGAGAATTCGAGTAAATATAATAAAGAAACTTTTGTTGGTGATTCTAAGGGTAGGTTTGCTAGGAGCATTTCGAGGGCCCAGTGCTAATTGGGGCTGCCGGTATCTGTGTTACCCGCGGACACGTGCACACGTATCCTTAACACCGGCGGTACTAAGAACCCGAACGACACGAAACGCCATGAAAGCGGATCCACTTAGAAACGTTTCCAAGCATCAGTCTGCGGTCTGCTATTTAGTAAAAACTCAGAAACAAAACAATACCTACCTAAACCTATCGGATTGCCACTACACATTTAGGGCGGATCGGACCCGCGAGTAATTAAGACACGGGTACACGGGTAAGCGCATTTCAAATAAAATAAAATAAAGTACATTTGTGTTGAAGTATGTCTGCAGGTGCAGTAGCGAGGCTCCCCCGGACAGACGGCTCGTGAGGGAGGCGCTCCAGCAGCACCGAGCAGGCTCTCGGCGCGAGGGACTCCTGCGGGGCCGCGGCCGGGGCAGCGGCCGGCCAACCTACATGTTATAACGGTTAGTACATTTGGACCACAGGATATTTGTCTGAAAGACAAACGTTCATCAAATGATAGACATTTCAGAAAGAAATATTTGAAAGCATTGCGAGTTGTTTTTTAAATATCAATAAAATCATTGTATGCAAGTGGACTATCAAGTCGGTAAGCAAGCATACATTATATTTTAAACACAAATGGGTCTTAATCTCATAAACTTCCGTTTAAAACCTACCTTGATCATCATGATGCCAGAAACATCAGGATATAAAATGTAAATATACACAATTAGCACCCGTTTTGTCTTTAAAATATGACTTAATGATGAAAGTTTAAATCAATCTAAAAACAATATTATATACAAATTGACAAACTGGATCGCATGTTATAACTGATGTATGATGATATCCAATTAATTTATTGTGGAGATAGAATTTGAAGTAAACTATGTTTTTACCATCATAGTCCATGCAGTGAGCCTGTATAATACCTGGTGATATTTTTTGTGAATATCATTGTCAAATAATATTCTAAGGACACACAATCCTACAAACTGTATTGCCTGGCAGTATTCCGCGTCCTATTGATTTCAACTCGTTTCCATCTTTAATGGACCCTCCCCTAACTGCCATTCTCATAAAATATATTCAAGATCATAACATTAAACTTTGATTTCCACAACCGTATATCTATCTGCATAATCCACACTATTTTATTAATTATTAACTAAAACTGTATTTCAGCTTCAGACATCGGGATAACCTTTCTGTTTTTTTTTTAGTGATTCATCCGCTTTGTTGCTTGCCTAACTGTCATCTGCTTCCCGCTCTTTTTCATTAATACTCGTGTTCGTCTCTTGTGTGTTTGTTTGTTTATGTTGTCCATAATACGTATTTGTTTTAGGTTTCCAGCCTATCCTTCTACAAAACCAAAATTCTACCGAACATTCTCAAAAATTCTCCAAAAGTCTACAACTCGACAGTGGCAAAATCCACTTTGCTACTATTGGCAAGGAGTGAAAGCCATGCATGGGGAAAAAAAAATCCTACACACTTTCCATTGGGAAGTGCTCACAGTACAAGCTTTGTTTAGTTCATGTCATGTAGTCTCAGGATAATTATTTATCTTTGTATCATTTATGTTCATGTGGAGGAATAAGCCTGGGTCGCGTTTTATAAAGTTACAATTTACAATTTCGCTGTTTGCCTCTCTAACGCACGCACATATTGGCTAGAAAGAGAGGCAAACAGCGAAATTGTAAATTGTAATTTTATAAAACGCGACCCTGGTTATAATTATTTCATACTCACCACGAAACACCACCATAGTGACTTTGGGGCGGTGCAGGGACTCCGGCCCCAGCTCAAGCTCCTCTTTCAGCACATGGTCGGTGAACAGGCCCGCTCGTGCTTCGCTGTCCGAGAAATAAGGCTCCTCCTTCACATCCAGTCCTTCATAATCGTCTTCCATGCATTCTGCTTCTTCTTTAACAACTGGCAAAGAATGTATCAATTTAGCTTCAAACTAGTCACACATAGTACATTAGTTACATTACGGTGTACAGTATGGGGTTACAAAAACAGGAGTGTAGGTACATGTTTCTAACTTAAGCGTCGCAGCCTTCGTAGGCTACGGCAGCCTGTCTATGCGAATATATGAAGTAACTGCCCCAAACTCACCGTCGACCGAATCTACGTCACCGTGTTCCTCTTTCACGCGCATAGCGTTTAGCGACATCCTGCGACCGAAGTATTATTATTGTCCGCAGTAATGCAACAGCAGAAACTAACAAGAGAATAACATAATAAGACTAATCACGGTAAAGTGATTAAAGTGAATGTGAAGTTGACTTGAGGTGTATAGATAGCTGTCAACACGTCCCTCACAGATAAAATATGGGGAAGATTCCGTGTATTAAGACATACCTGTACAAACTATTGTCATCCTTTACCATCTCAAGATGTATTCCATAAGGAAAAGAGACAAATAAGGTAGCTCTACTTGGTCTTGAATTATATCAATGACTCCATTTTCTTGAACAATGCTACCAACCTGACTAGATAAAATGTCATTACTATTAGTGTTGTCCAGTCTTCATCGTATGCTTTTATCGGCAATAATAATATTTTTACCAAATTAGGTAGCGAATACAGTAGGAATAAACCCTATTTCCTACTCAGAATCACGATCTTCTGCGATCCTTAATATGTCATGATTTCTAAATCTACATTTTAGGATAAAAATAAAATCACCAAATTAATGAAATTTTATCTTTAATTAAAATGTCAAATGTCATAAGAAGTGTTCTGTTTAAAACGTATGCCACTAGTTGGCGCCACTTAGCGGTAAGGTCTCGCTAAGAAACAATTATCTAGCCTCAAAGAAAAACTAACTAGAAGGTAATTTTATTTTTTTACATAATTTTACTAACTCGTAAAAATCTTAGAATTTAGACAAGTTTCTGGACCTGACGCCTCAGTGCTGCCGCCCTGGTGAACGGCATTTCAGAAAACTCTCATTACAACATGTTTTATGGAACTTATCATCCCTTAAAGCATTGTGGGCACGTTATGACTATTGACTCTAAGAGTAGAATTTATGCTCATTAACTCAGGATTTAATTAATTTACTATTTGTTGATTTATTCATCTTCAACACCGTGTCTCCCACATAACTTCTACCAAAAGGAAACAATATATGGACAATGCCTGGTTTTTCACTGACCTGGATCTCCTGGAATGTCGGTAGCTGCAGCACTCAGCTTAGCCATGATCTACCCCTCTCCCTCCATCTGTTGAAAGGTTGTTAATTGATTCCACTTGAATCACTAAGCAAACTAGCAATATGAGTTGAGGTAGGTCATGACACATGGATAATGACACATTCTAACTGATAGCTACTTCAGAGAGAATTGACATTATAAACTATATGAAGGTGATGAATCTGGGGAAGCGTTGATGATGAATCGCTGCAATATCACATCTGAATGGTTATATTGTTCTATGGGAGTTTGGTTATGGGCACATAAGAGGGTACAGTTCACAACACTAATCATTTAGGTTTATTCTTACTTCAGGATTGCTAACAGTGAGGCCGCTGGGCCCTGGCTGCTGCTGGCCCTCAGACCACCGGAGTCCCTCACGGTGTCCTTTGGCCTTACACCTCCTTTGGCTGCCATCGCCGTCTTGTCAGGAGGGGCTAAGTCAGGGGGTGCAGGCCTTACACACCACAGGTTGCCTACGTCGTCTTTTAGTGGACACTTCTGGGGATGCGGCCTTACGCACCACAGAGCTGCCGCTTCCCCCCACTCAGTCTGGTTGATGGAGGTCTTACACGCCCTTCCGGCCGCCTCCAAGGGTGGCAGGTCTTACATTAAACACCCTGAGGCTGCCTGCCTTGGTCTGGTTGATCAAGCCAGTGGGACTCGTCAGTCCCTCAGTCTGTTTGTGCACAGAAGTCTCTCTCTAATTGCAATTAGTCACAAGTCACTGTCAGTCTCTCACGTCATGACCCCGCACCGCGGGGCTTACCAAACATCAGTCTCAAACCCTGGTCAACTCGCTTGTCATTGACCAGGCCCGTCCTCATAACCCTGACATACTGGACGGGCAAGTATTCAGGGCCACGGCTCGCGCCGTGGAATGCCACAGGCGTGGGCTAGGGAATGGTTATCAATCTACCACACTTTACCATTATTTGCGGTGCAACCTTACCAGGAGCTCTCGTCGACTGCAGAGATAACATGGGTGGAATTGCTTGTCAATATCCATGTGAGATGATGCGGTCACTCGTATGGCAAGTCCATCCGAGTTAATCTAATCAATCATTGTGCCCTACGGCTCTTTTAGTTTATATTTTATATACTTAGCTTCAATATACTCCCGCGAAGGTAAACTCGGCCCGATGAGCGGTTTTAGCAATTACAGTCACTAGTTTTACGGTTTGTGATACAAATTGTACAACGTCACTGCCACTAACCATAGACTATACCTCTAATGTTGCCAGGTGTATAAAGGGCGCTACAGATTGTCATTTACCTATTTACAGACTTCGCGATCTTCGCGACAAGCATACCTAACAATTTTCGTATGATGGCTTCTTTGTAATTAAACACATGTGTGTCATTATTAAACTAAACTTAATTTACTTTCTGGTTGACATGACATTGGATGATTACCAAATATGGTGGGTACTACGTCAGAATGTAATCACTTATGCGCGTACCCTTGCCTGAAACAACAGCTTAAAAATGTGCGGAGCATATTTTTGAATACTTTTTAGGGAACCAGTCGTCTGCCTTTTTGATATTTCTGACCCATAATAGCCTTTGTTCTGTGTCCTGTGGCAACCTGTTGGAAATTAAAAACATCGATTCATTTTCTGAGTTGGCTATCAATACATTTATCGATATCACGGTCGGTCTCTTAGGTACAACACTATGCGATACAAATATTTGAATCCCACTATTTATAATTATATTACGACGGCAAATACGAATGGTTAATTCACAAAACTACACACATGTATCCTGCAACAAATATTGAATAAGATTTTCAGTTACTTTTACCTTAATAAGGTTCGAAATCTTAAAATTCAAGTCAAAACTAAATTACCGGTGAAACGTAATGTCTTTATTTTGTTCATTCAGGTAACCCTGGCGGTTTTTACACCCTGGAACCACACAAGTCATCACTTTTATCACATTCCGTGCACTTATCGAACAGAAATATACATGAAAAGCTTTATTTTAATCACTTTTACTACATGCGGTTTAGGTGCACTAGTATACCCAAACAAAGAACGTTGACAGGCATTGCCGGCGTCACCCACAGATAATAATAGACTCGGTCTACAAATTTATAAGTCTATGACGTCCCTCGTATCACCTGACACTGACAGCTTCACGGTGACAGCCACGGTGTTTTCACTTAGTTGAAGTAGTGAATTAGATGTACTCATGACGTCATCGGATATGCTTCCGGAAATTAACGTTAGAGGGCGTTGATATCAATTTCAAGATCTTGTGTTATCTGTACAGCCACTATTTTCTTTTCCGTTACGCGCAGTTAACAAAACGAAAGAAATGACAAAGTATTAGTTTTTTTTCATTACTTGGCTCTCAAAATAATTTTGTTTCATACATAGAGAAATGTAATATTAATTTAGCTATACTTGTATTTTTACTTTTGTCCAATTTGAATTCTTTAGCTACAAATATTTTAGATGCATTTAAAAAATATATTGAATGAACGGAATGTTTTTGCAAGGTCGGCCATAATTAAATTTTCGCTTTGGTTGTCTTCGATGCTTGAACTGGAAGTGCATCGAAACGATATTATTTTAGTGATTTCATACAACGACTGTGCTTGTTCTGGACTCCTATAATTGTGCTTTTCCATGTATGTACTGTACATGGATTGGATTTTTGTAAAAATGGTGCGATGCGGTTAAATGTGTTGTTTGCCTAATTGTGGTAAAATGCGTGAGCATTTTAATGTTACTCAAAACGCATATACACGATGATTCTTAATCCGTGGTCAGGAATCATTTTTTCTAACTCAGTAATTGATGGGGATTACGTTAAAGTAGTAATCACGTGAAAACAAATTAATTTATTTTTTAGTCATGTTTTAATTTTGAATTAAATTTTATCCTAAAATCCTTGTCACTGTACTACTACCATATCTGTTTTAATGAGGTTGTATTGCAATCTCTTTACAAAGTTATTAGCAATTGTCAATTTATGAGTAAACCTTGCCCATGACATTGTCAATCACTTTTGTCATACGCATAATAAACAGTCATAGTCACGGATATTGAATGAGAAAATAATTATTATTCACCAAAAATCATGACTCCACCACATCCGTACTCAAACATTGAGCGTTACGATACTGTACGTTTGTCAATACAAACGAATAGCACAAGGCGAACCCAACAGTTATTTCGCAAACTTCATCCAAATATTCCGATCCCCGGACACAATTTAATAAATCGCATGCACCAAAAATCTTCGCGACTTCGGACAGTTTACAGTGCCACAACATGCTCGAGCACCCGGACGACCTTGTCATCATCCTGACGATCTGGATCAACAAATCTTAAGATTCTTTGCTGAAGAAGATTTCGAGTTAATCAATCCAATCACAGGAACAATCAAGCGGATCTGTGTCAAGAACAATACGGTGGACATTTTGAACACTTGAGATTTGATGTTTAAAATAATGTTTTTGTTTTAGTTAGTCAGGTATGCAGTTTTATTGTTTTTATTTAATTATTAAATTGTACTGTATGAAAACAAATTGCTTTACTTGCTCAAGATTTTGCCCAGTTTAGGTAATGCACGTTAACATAATCTCCTATCAATTATGTTCATCGGTATCAGTGTTGCACTGATAAGATAATGAGTAGATAGAAGTCTTTATTGACATAAGATCCGTCAAATTCCCGTTTCCCGCCATACTGATGGCACTTGACGTATCGTAGTTAAACTTTATACTGTAGGATGACCATGTATTAAGTGGTAATTTGTTTCAATTAGTTTTTCACTTTTAATTAATTAAACAGTGAAGAAATAACTTAAGACCTCGCCGAATAAGTTTAATTTTGGCTAAATTTTAATGTTTTTCTACTCCTGATCACGGATTAAGAATCATCGTGTATATGCAAATTGGAAGCCATTCGCAAAAACCGTTTCAAGATGGAAATGTACCACGAGCTCCGTTCGCCGACATTAGAAAACTGTGCAATGCGGCTACTGTTTTTTTAATTCAACTTCAATCAAACTGATAGCAAATAATATACAGATGCTTAATAAGTTAGTACCTAAAAACTTTATGGATAAGGCTAGTGTAAAAATAAAACTTGAAAGTGACATATTTTTTTGTTTTATTGTTTCTCGATCCTAGTTCGGGCGAACAGAACTAGGTCACATAATGTGTGAACTGGTTTTGTTTGTCCATTATTTCAAAGGTTACCAATCTACAAAGCTATATATATACCTATACATATATATGTATATATATATATATATATATATATATGTATATATATGAGAAAAGTTGCCGGGAATCATCAATAGATGGCGCTGCAAGCAAAAACCTTGACTGATAACTCTATACACTACTATTCAATATACTCTATGGTGACAGCATGGAAACTAATATTGCACGGCCATGTAAGGCATAGCTTTGTATTCATGTAATGCAGACCATAATTAAATAATCGGCTGCTCTATTTTTCAACATTTTTTAAATAACTTTTCGCTCAGTAAATCCCTGATGGGACAGTAATAAATTGTTTAGCTACTACATATTGCAAAATATTAAAACTATTTTGTAACTCAATCTAATGCGACTGTTGTGACGATAAGAAGCCGTCACTGCTGACCGCTTAGTACAGGCTTATTGTGATCAGTCCTTATCTGTGGACGGCGATGACATTTTTTAAGATTTGAGGTTATAGTAACAAAACGTCATTCATTTATGGAATCGCTTCACAATATTTGTTACTGTTGCTAGGAAGTACGCGATATAAATTTATTAAAATATAAATATATTGTGAAATTATTTGTGACGGACGATGGACGTGACGCATGCATGTTGCTGCTGCCTGCGGCGTGCTCCGGACAAGGACCTGACGACGCCGTACACGCAACTCGGCATAACGGAGATATATTCCGACATGCTCGAGCAGTGCTTCGCTATACATGTTCGTACAACATCCTCGTTCAATTAATTCAACTTACACTGCAGCGTGGTTTTTTTTTATTTGTTTCAGCGGGTATCTAAATCTACGTTGATGGCCATAATAAGACTATTTTTATAATTTCATATTTTTATGTCCAGAATTTTTTTTATTTTTATTATGTCCAGATGTTGGATGGCTCGGGCTCGCGCGGCATATGCTGGAAGTGCGTGGGCCGCCTGCGAGACGCGAGCGACTTCAAGCGGCAAGTGCAGGGTTGCCAGGCAGAGCTGCTGACGTGGCTGAAGGGAGAGAACCGCGTCAAAGGTAGCAAAGCACTTCCGTTGAGTGGAAAAGTTCCAATCAAATCAAAGGTGTTATGTTTCGTTTTGGATACTTATTTTCTTGTGACGTAAAATTATTTCAGAAGCTGTTAATTCACTGCACATTGATTGTGTAGATAAGATTTTTTACATTGACATTGCAGTGTCAGAATAACAGTATCTGTAGGTGGAAACCCCTAGGGCCCAGTGCGTAGGGGCTTCCTGGCGCAGGCATGAGTTTCACGGGACTGTATATTATCTTGTTTTTTTAATAGAAGTGTAATGGCCTTTTCACATCACTTGTCAACCAACTTTTTGCAAATGATTCACTTGGCATACCAACATTTACCAAAATATTATTTGCTTACTTTCATTTGGCCGTATTTTGAGAACCGGGATATGTATCCAACATGAAGAGGCTCTTTGGAGAAATTCCTTGTGTTGTACAACTGCTAGAACCCAGTCACGGATACATCAATGGATACACATGATCTGTTCCCAGCAGGCATTGTAAATAAAATGAACAAAAATGATGAAAGATGGCTAACCTTAATATAATTAACATTATTGACGCGTGACCAGAAGGCTGGTTCATATCTAGCACAGCGGATCAGCATTGCCATTCAACGTGGCAATGCTGCCAGCCTTCTGGGCATGCTACCGATCGACAGTGATCTGGGGCAAATTTTTTATTTATAATTTAGTTGTATTTTCGTAAGTTTATTTTAAGATTTAGTTTATTGTTTCTGTATAAGTAATATTGTTTATAGTTTTCAAAATAAAGTTTAATATTGCTTAAAAAAAAAAAAAAATTAACATTATCATTAAGATTTAAACATGAAATAGACATATTACAATCAAACTTCCTCACAAAAGGTGTTGATGGCCGATATTTCACCAGAGCAGAGTAATGCCGATAGTGATCTGTGTTGTGTTTGTTCCATTTAGAGGAAGAACCCGCAGTGGAGCCCAAGCTGCAGGATGGAGACGGGGCCAGTGAGGACCCTGTGTTGTGTGAGTACATGCTCTACCCTAAATGTTTATTTATTTATTTAAACTTTATTGCACAATATAAAAGAGTACAAATGGCGAACTTAACGCCTTAAGGCATTCTCTACCAGTCAACCATTGGGCTAAACAGAAAGCTTTGGTTTGGTGCAGGATTTAAACTTTAGTGATATTGATTCTTTAATCAAGTCAATTATTATTTTATATAAATAAAATACTTGTGCTTACACAAATACAAAATTTTAATACATATTATATAACATAGACATATTTACATACATACATATACATATATACATATATATATATATATATCTGTACCTGGTGCGAGACAAGACACAACACTTAGTCGCGAATATTTTCGAACAAATGCTTACGCAACATATTTTTAAATGAAATTTTGCTTTGAGCTTGTCTGATGGACAGAGGGAGAGCATTCCACAGCCGAATTGCCTGGCAGGTGAATGAGTTCGACATGAATCCAGTTCGGTGAGGGAGGACGCCAAGCTTCAGGGTCCGTGAGGTACGCAACTCACGCCCCGGACGAGCAGTTACAAAAACAAATTTGGACCTAAGATACTTGGGTGAAAGAGGATCAAATAAAATAGAATACAGGGTACATAAAATTCGCAATGACCTGCGTTCACGAATTGGGAGCCATTTAAGTTTGCGGCGAAAAGCAGAAACATGGTCATATTTGCGAAGGTTAAAAATGAATCTGATGCAGTTATTTAATAGGCGATCTAATTTAGATAACGAGGCTTGGGTTATGTTGGTGCAACAAACATCAGCGTAATCAATAATCGGTAAAATAAGAGTCTGGACTAAAAGAGTTTTAGTGGTTACCGGTAGAAAATTTTTATGCCTATAAAGCACCCGCAAGGTGTTTATCACCCTACGACTGACGTCCGATACCTGAGGCTCCCATGATAAGCAGCTATCGATAACTAAACCTAGATTCTTAACATGCGCTGACAAGGGAATTGCGGTGCCGTCATATAGAATTGGTTCCATATGAGACAAATCAGCTGAAGAAAGCAGGCGGGTACTTCCCAGGACTATAGCCTGACACTTGGCAGGGTTAACTGCGATTCCGAAATCACGAGACCAAATACAAATACGATTAAGATCGTCGTTAATTTTATCAACCGCATTGTTTATGTCAAAAGTATTTGCCTGCGTATAAAGCTGCAAGTCATCGGCGTATAGATGGTAAGAGCAGTTAATATGAGAAGTAGTAAGATTGATAAATATGGAGAAAAGAAGAGGCGAAAGTATACCACCCTGCGGAACGCCAGAAGATAACTCTAGCCAATCCGAATAAGACTGACCAGTGCGAACCGCCTGCCGGCGATCCCGAAGATAGGTTGTGAACCAATCAGCGACTGATGATGAAATATTTAACTGCCTCAATGTAGCAAGTAAGATTTCATGGTTAACAGCATTGAACGCATTAGAGAAATCGATCAAGACCAATACAGTTAGCAGAGAGTTCTCCATTCCTAGTCTGACATCCTCAACCACGTTCAACAGGGCAGTCGAAGTGCTGTGCCCAGGACGAAAACCAGATTGAAAGGGCGAGAGTAGTTGATTAGAATAGATGTGGGCAGAGAGTTGCTTGTGGACTACAGCTTCTAGAATTTTTGACATGAAAGGGAGAATTGAAATAGGCCGAAAATCTTTAAGCGAAATGGGGTTAGAAGTTTTTGGTAAAGGTATGACATATGCGTTACGCCACGCTGAAGGAAAAACCCCATTGAACAGAGAAGAGTTAATCACAGAAGTGATAACTGGGAGTATACATTCTAAGATGCAAATAATCATAAACCTACTTAAATCATCATGACCAACTGCATTGGACTTAATGGACAAAATAACTTTACGGATCTCATCATCAGTGGCGGGAGAAAAAGAGAATGTATAAGATGTACAAGGTAAGGCCGAAATATGAGAGATACTTAAATTTTTGGTCATCAGGTCCAACGACGAGCTCTTAGCAAAGTGTTGATTTAAATCATTGCTGGAAAAAGAAGAGAAAGAATTGCATGAGCTTTGGCATTTGATAACACCAATCGATTTCAAAAATTTCCAAGTATCAGCTTGTGATGAATTAATAATGTTATCATAGATATATTTACGCTTGGCCGCTCTCACCATCCGATTACACCGATTTCTAGCAGTCTTATAGAGTTGCCAATCATCATCACACCTGCTACGTTTGAATTTGCGGAACGCTCGATCACGCTTTGTCATGGCTATCCGGACAACTCTCGTAATCCAGGGCGCAGGAGATCGTTTCAATTTGACAGAGCGGGTCGGTGCGTGAAGATCGTAAAGTTTTAAAATAGTTTCATTGAGCAGAGCTACCCCTTCGTCCACAGACGATGCTGCAAGTACCGGTGTCCAGTCCACAGCGCACGCGTCACGCTTTAGAACTTCAATATCTAACCTCGCAAAACTTCGTAGTTTGAGAACAGTGGGTTGAGGTTTGGGAGGTCGGATACGATAGCTCATAAATATAAGGTCATGATGAGAGAACGCAGGCGCTGAGATCTGGCCAACCCTATCGACAAGCTCTGTGGACGAAGTGAGAATCAGGTCAAGCCATGAATCCGCCGCGTGGTGGGTATGATGAGTGGAGTTAAGCGTAAGCACATGGAGACCAGCCGAACCTACAATTTCCCTAAGTTTTCTTGATCTAGAATTTACATTTAAGAGATTGGTATTAAAATCGCCCATGATTAGGTGATGTGAGTACACGACGCTAAGTGGAGCTAATAAAGAGTCGAATTCAGAAAAATAATCAATATTTGGAGGGCAATAGACCACACCAAGGACCGCCAACGATCCCCGCACATTGATTTCGAGGAAAAGATATTCAATCGAGCCAGAGTAATTAGAGGAAGATGTTGAGATAATTTTAAATGAAATATTACTGCGGAGGTATATGGCAACACCACCACCACGCTTACCAGTGCGATCGTTACGCACTAATACGAAACCGGATAGTCCATAAGAAGTGGAGGGTAGATCGGGTTTAAGCCACGTTTCGGAAACCAATATGGCGTGCACGTTACTACACAAAGAAAAGGTGTCTAAGAAATCGTTATAGTGGCTCGCAATACTTTGAGCATTGATATGGCAGATGTTGATAAGGTTGCTGGAGTTTCCAAAAGTGGCCATCAAACGGTTCCCAAGAGTATCAGGATCCCCGTCCGAACTCGGAGTATCAAGTGAGTGGAACGAAGCAGACAAGTCACAAGCAGATAGAAATTCATCATCCGACATATTTCACTTCGAGGTACAAATACAAAAAATATATATATATATAATAAAATATATTATTATACTAAATATAATAAATATAATAATGTTATAATATACCTGTATAGACACTTTATAAACAAGTTTCCAAAATACAGGTTCGGTTTACCCTGCCGGTTGACCAATATTACAAAACAAACATTCTTATAATAATTAAACAAAGACCCATAAAACAGGAGAAAAATAGCAATACAAATGAGAAAAATACAATAATAAAAAAAAAGATTACAAAAAAAGAAGGAAAAAGTTAAGTGGAGTTACATTTCAAATAAAAATCGTTACTGCGCAAAAACAAAACGCAAACTCAACATCTGTCACTGTCACAATGACGGCTACTGAATTTAATTTAATTCACCTGCAAAAAGTTGAATCCAGCAAAAGTTGACAACATGCACGGTAGACAATTAAATAGTTATCAGGACAAAATAACATGTTTGTTGAACAGGAAACTTGTGACTAATAACTACTAACTAACTCAAGCTACGTGGTAGGGTCGGCTAGCGCTTCGATGCAGGTCTCCTAGGCGCCGTCGCTGCTGCCCCTTTGCTAGTGACCACAGAGCCCTGACTGGTGGAAGAGGTTGCTACAGGGGCCGCAGGAGGAACCTTTACACCACCGGAGGCCGTGTCAATCACCGGCGCAAGCTCGGACAGCGCCGAAGATCGGTCAGCGGGCGGCGGCGACACAGTGGCAGAGCGTACGGCTTCAGAGCCCCCGGCCGGGTGCTGCGACATCAACGCTTGTAGCTGTTCATCAGAATGTACCCGCTGCTTTGTCCCTGAGGGCAATTTGACGAAGATATTGCCATCCATTGTCCACACTCTGCGGATACCAAAAAACTCCCGGGCTGCATGGAACAAAGTTTGCCTCTCACGAGTGAGGAACTCTGAAATAACTATTGATGTGCCCTTCAATGCTGTTTTTTTAGCCCATACAGAGCTCCTCAACTGCACATCACTGAATCGCACCAAAACAGGCCTAGAGCGCCCACTCCTCAATGTGCCGAGCCTATGGCAGATCAGAATAGAGGCCTTATTAACTTCTGCAAGCTGTAGACGACTGCTGCAGATAGTAGCTACAGTACCAGAAATGTCTTCTCCATTTTCCTCCGGAATACCAGAAAACAGCAGAAATTTTCTCCGGTGCCGCATCTCAATAGTGTCCACCATACTCATGACACCAAGAATCTGCTGCTGAAGGAGGTTTAGCATACCCGATACATGTTCCTTGAAACTATTTACCTCCTTGCTTAGGCTACTGACAGTTGGATGAGTATGGGGTGACGCCACCTTCAGTGCTGCATCCAGCTCTCTGAACCGTTTGGTAATAGATGCCTCCATCTTCCTTTGTGTCTCCAGGATAGTGTTTACTGCATCCATATTCATCCCAAGTGCCAGTGATATATATAAGAGTGACAGTTGACAAGTGTAAACAAGAGTGCAAAGGTCAACAGGCAGGTTTGTGCTGATTTTTACACTAAATACACATTAGATATTACTTCCTTTACTATACACCAATATTTAGACCAAAAGCTATTAACTTATGCAAAAAAAAATTTTCTAACTTTTAAATATAAATTAATAAATAGACTTTGTGTACAGATGCGACTTATTACTTTTTATACACCTACCCGAAAAAAATGTTATATTAAATAAATAATAACATTATCATTTTTTTTAACATTCACGTCTCTTAATATTGATTTTAACAAGGATTCTTGCAAGATAAAATCTACTTGAATCCAAAGTGAAAACCTACGTGAAAAACTTCAGTTTTATGGTACTTTATCCATTGATGTCGAAAGAATTTATGTTAGCATTTTTCTTGCCTTTAATGTTATCTTCTGTAGGAAAACTTTTTAAACAAACATACTTTGCTCATCATATTTCACATTCTTGTCCATTGGGCTATTGGTACTCTGAAAATAATAGTTACTATGCTAATAATGTTTAATTAAAGTTACTTATAACTCGTTCAGCGTGATATCCGCTGCAAAACTGCTTTGACAACACTGCTTTTACTGCAAAAACACTGCTTTTGCAGTAAAAGCACCAAATTACGAAGTCACATCTTCATAGTTGTTTAATTTGTTTTCTGCATGTTTTCAGTGTTGGAAGGCTATTTGTTAAAGTTTCTTGACGTGATGCCTCTGCTTTAAGGTTATTTTTACATTATTATATATTTTTGTTGTATTTAGAAGTCCTTCTGAGTTCTCTATTCGATTTTGTGATTTAGTCTAATGTAATTTACTTTATTCAAGCTGTCTCAGAAAAGTGGCTGTAGCCAAAATATTACATTAAACTAGGATTTCTAATATAATTTTTTGGAAAGAAAAATAATGCGAATTTTCGATGAAACTTTATTTTTAAAATCTTGCCTACTTCTGAAAATTAAGAATTATCCTCGATTTTGGCCATAGCAAATGTGTCCTGTGGAAAATACATGTAGTTTTGCGACATTCATCTACTTGACTGGATATAATTTCAAAAAAAGATGCCAAAATACACAAACCTTCCCAAATTCATTAACAAATGTATATAAACTAATAGGCTACTTGACTTTCAAATTTAGTGCAAATAATAATTATTTTTTGTCGTATTTATTGAAAAGATCAATATTTTTCGATTACGGTGTATTAAAAGTGTGTGATGGCTACATATTTTTTTTTGAAAAATTTGTTTTATTTTCTTTAATTTCGTACTCTGAAAACGGTGTCGGCCATGATGTGACGTCATAGGATCTTAAACTAACTTCATGTCGAATCTAATACGAGTGAAATTCGCCATGGACATGTAGGCATGTAGCTTAGCTGTGACATTGACATGACATAAGTGACATGTCAAATGTTTGTTTTCGGTTTGAGTGACGTCACACCATAGATAATCTAAGCATTAACATGGCTAGTATCGTTTTCGCGCGGTAACGAAAGTTTAAATTTTAAGTTATAATTTTGCGGTTTTCTAGGTCGTGAAAAAATATATTTATATTTTTTTTCCGTTAATCAGATATTGATTAATAATATAACAAACTTAAAAAATGGGGCAAGTGGCCTATTTAGCATTGAGATAAAATTTAAATTTAATTTTGTTATTTTTTTTAACATGTTCAAAATCTGGCAAAAATATCATTCCGCATATGTTAGTGCAGGAATACTGTTAAGTGTGAATGTAACAAGCCATGAACACAAGTAGCTGCAACATGTTACATCATTTCCTGTACTCATTGTCAGCTATAAATAGCTAATTATTTATAAACTTTAGGGGAGGAGCATGTGGTCACTTCAGAGATGCCATATGATGATATTGAAGATTTGCCAGAAGATCAACCTGCTGAGATGTTGCGTGAGTATTTACAAATCTGTTGCTCGGAGCACATCAAGGTGCGTTTAAACTAAAAGAGCATTCGCTGTTCTAGCGCCCATTCTACGAAATCAACCAATCACGTTTTGTGTACCGATCGAATTTCTTAGAGTGGGAGGTTAGAACAGCGAATGCTCTTTTAGTTTAACCGTACCTTTAGAATGTTTCTTTAACATGTTGACTGCCATGAAGATCACCTGCAGTATTAAAACCATGCTGGCAGCAAAGTTGTTACACAATAAAGTATATATTCGGGCACCGGCTGTAGTCGCGCTGACATACAAGTGTTACATGCTTAATATAGTTATTATTAGTATTGTGCTTGTTTTAGATGAATTGCTCGGGGCAGAAGTGGAGGACGGAGACAGGGCGGGTGAAAGCAATGAGTCTATGTTGCGTGAGTATCTATCCCTTAGTATATCTACAGAAAACTATTCTAGTATTCTTATTTAACTAAGAGCTACACATTTTTACAATGAAGGATGTTTAAATAAATAATAACATTATTATTTTTTTGCCCAGCAGTGGGACACTATAGGCTCACAATAATAATAATAAAAATTATTTTTTTAAACATTCACGTCTCTTAATATTGATTTCAACAAGGATTCATGCAAGATAAAACCTACTTGAATCCAAAGTGTAACTTCAGTTTTATGGTACTTTATCCATTGATGTCGAAAGAATTTATGTTATCATTTTTCTTGCCTTTAATTTTATCTTCTTTAGGAAAACTTTTTAAACAAACATCCTTTGATTTTAAAGACAAACGGGTCTTAATCGCGTAAACTTACGTTTAATTATATCCTGACGTTTCGGGCATAACGTTACACCCGTGGTCGCAGGCAGACGCAGACCCGTTTGTCTTTAAAATATGAGTCATAATCGTGAATGTTTAAATCAATAAACATCCTTTGCTCATTATATTTCATATTCTTGTCCATCGGGCTATTGGTACTCTGAAAATAATGGTTACTATGCTTGCTAATAATGTTTAATTAAAGTTACCTATAACTCATTCAGTGTAACATACGTTACTGCAAAAGCAGAGTTTTTCACACTTTTTGGGGCTTGTGCATAAATCACGCGAGGTCCTATAGAGGGGAAGGGGGTCCAAGAAAACATCACGAAAGATCACGGTAGGGGAGGGGGGGGGTACAAGGAGACCTCACGTGTATTTTTCTACGATGAACAAACTAAGAAATATTGTGAATTTCGGCTAGCTAACGTGAAAAGTTGAATGAGAAAAATACACGTGAGACTTCTAGGGGGGTGGGGGGGGGGTAGCCAAGAAACTCACCAAACATCACCATGGGGGAGGGGGGGGGTCAAAAAGTAGCCAAAAAAACCTCACATGATTTATGCATGAGCCCTTGACCAAATGACGAAGTCACATTTTCATAGTTGTTTATTTTGTTTTCTGCATGTTTTCGGTGTTGGAAGGCTATTTGTTAAAGTTTCGTGATGCTTTAAGGTTATTTTTATAATATTATATATTTTTGTTGTATTTCGAAGTCCTTCTGAATTCTCTGTTCGATTTTGTGATTTAGTCTAATGTAATTTACTTTATTCAAGCTGTCTCAGAAAAGTGACTGTGGCCAAAATGTTACACTAAACTAGGATTTCTAATTTTATGGAATTTTTTGTAAATAAAAAGAATACTAATTTATTATAAAACGGTGTAATCTTGCCTACTTCTAAAAATTCAGAATTATCCTCGTTTTTGGCCATAGCAAATGTGTCCTGTGGAAAATACATGCAGTTTTGCGACCTGGTTCTACTTGATTGGATATAATATCAAAACAAAGTTGTCAAAATACACAAACCTTCCCAAATTCATTAACAAATAACATCATTTCCTGTACTCATTGTCAGCTACATACGTATAGCTAATTATTTATAAACTTTAGGGGAGGAGCATGCTGTCAAGTCAGAGATGCCATATGAAGATCTGCCAGAAGATCAACCTGATGAGATGTTGTGTGAGTATTTACAAATCGCTTGTTCTGAGCTACTCCAGATGGATTAGAGTTCATTATAATGTCTCTTTAACTGACTTTAACTTTGATGTTGAAATGACCACCCAATAAATTGAATAAAGTACATATTGAATGAATAATTCATGTCAGACGAGATTGAGTGTCCACTCGTTGCTATCCAGTGTTGTGGTCGGGCACCGGCTGTAGTCGCGCTGACATACAGGGTGAACGATATGAAGTGTTACCAATTTCAAAGAACTGAGATATTTTAGTTGTAACAATTTGTTACTATAAGTAAAAAAAAACAAGAGAATAAATATTACATTTTATGATTAAATTAACTTTTAGTCAATATACATACCTTTTGCCTTTGACTAATGGTAAAAAATATTTGCTCGCAGCACGTTTGTGACCCAGTGGTAGCGGTATGTACTAGCATGTTTAATTGCTCTCAATTTTCTCTTCAAAATAAACCAGATAAAAAGTCCGAAACTCACTGCACTGGAGAAATAACACGTGAAATTTGGTTTTCAGCTATTTATGGTTCTTACGAGCTTTATAAGCCGAATCTCAGTCTCGTTCTTATGTTTGTGGTTTACAACCCAAATTTTTGCGTGCCTAAGACTTAAAATGCAATATCCAAAACATAACTTAGCATATAGTTAGTTAAGGAAGTTTGTGTATTCTTGTATAAATATACTACTAATGTATGTATTTCTCAAAATGTGAAATACTGCTGTGTCACTTACTTCTGTTATTTTTCCAATAAAGAAAATAAAATAAAAATAAAAAACATATTTCTGACAATAACCCGCCATTACTTTGACACCAGACTTAATAAAATATACTTACACTTCATATCGTTCCCCCTGTACAAGTGTTACATGGTTAATATTAGCATTGTGTTTGTTTGCTCTAGATGAAATGCTCGGGGCAGAAGTGGAGGACGGAGACAGGGCGGGTGGAAGCACTGAGTTGATGCCGGGTGAGTACACTCTCTTGCAGCAATCCTTTGTTTGTGTTTCTGACCAAATCAAATCCGTAGCTTAATGGTTGCATTGTATGTTTGCTTCAGGTGGAGAGCCGCTAGCCAAGCCAGAGATTGTGGACGACGATGAGACTAGTAACGAACTGTTGCGTAAGTACAATCAACGTCGTACAAGTATATGACACTGATAAAGTAGCCAAATAGTTTAAATTTAAGATTTTTATTATGTATTAAGATGACATTATAAAATAAAAAAACTTTTGCTTGTTCACTATAAAAAACACATCTTCAAAATATCACACCTACCTACCACTCCAACACTATCTGTAGGTGCATTCCACGAGAACGTCGGGTACGTGACGCCGTTCTTCGCGTACATCTAACAAAGTTACGAATACAATTCTAGAAGTATCTTAATTTTTAACTGGGTGGTTGTATTTATAGACAATTCTCGCACTTTCCCTTTATTTCTAAGGTAGTAGCTGTCATACAAAGCAGACTTTTTCGTGAAATGTACCTGTAGAAGAATAGCCACACTGCAGTTACCAATAAAACCTTTAATTATTGTTACACAGCATTACAGTCTTAACACGTGAAGTTCCGCAACTCAACTACAGATGCCGTAACCGGCGCTCATTTTCTGTCCCTCTCACACGTGCGTGGTCTCACGTTTGACTTGTATTGTTGTTGCAGTCTGTCCTCGCGCCCGGCGACAGCTCGCGATGACTTGCTCCGTGAGGCTCGAGCGCCTCCGCGGCGATGAGGGACACACGAGCATGCGCGGTGGGGAGAAATCCTACACGTGTGAACACTGCGGCGAATGTTTCACTAACAAGACTATTTTAAGGAATCACATACAACATTCTCATAATTCGTCCAGAATCCAAGAGTTATCATGTGCTTTTTGTAGTTCTAAATTTCATACGAAGTTGCTTTTACTAGAGCACGAGAAGAGAGATCATGGTGTGTCGTATCTCATGTGTGATGTGTGCGAGTACACGACAGGTGATAAGGACAATTTACGGGCTCATATAAATAATCACAATGTAAATACATATCCCAATAAAGGTAATTCACACAAACAACAAGAGATACGCGCCGGGACAAAGACTTACAAATGTAGCACTTGTGATTACAAGTGTAAAGGCAAAAGAAGCTTTCTACTTCACAAAATGACACATACTGGCAAGGAGCCTTTTCAGTGTAGCCACTGTGATTACACAAGCCCCTGGAAATCAAGTGTTGTAACTCATGAAATGGTCCATACGGGACTGAAGCCATTTCAATGTAGCCTATGCAACAAAACATTCAGTGTGAAATCAAACCTACGAACACATGAGATGACACACACTGGCGTTAAGCCTTACAAATGTAATTTCTGCGAGTACAGGTGCATTCAGCGTAGTAGCTTAAAAGTTCACCAACGGATTCATACTGGAGAGCTGTTTAAATGCAGCACATGTGACTTGAAGTTCACTCAGAAATCACACCTACAAACACATGAGATGATACACACTGGCGTTAAGCCCTACAAATGTAATTTCTGTGAGTACAGGTGCATTCGGCGTAGTAGCTTAAAAGTTCACCAACGGATTCATACTGGAGAGCTGTTTAAATGCAGCACATGTGACTTGAAGTTCACTCAGAAATCACACCTACAAACACATGAGATGATACACACTGGCGTTAAGCCCTACAAATGTAATTTCTGTGAGTACAGGTGCATTCAGCGTAGTAGCTTAAAAGTTCACCAACGGATTCATACTGGAGAGAAGCCGTTTAAATGCAGCACATGTGACTTGAAGTTCACTTTGAAAATAATTCTACAAAGCCATGAGATGACACACACTGGCGTTAAGCCTTACAAATGTAATTTCTGTGAGTACAGGTGCATTACGCGTAGTAACTTACGAGTTCACCGGAGGATTCATACTGGAGAGAAGCCGTTTAAATGCAGCACATGTGACTTGAAGTTCACTCAGAAAATAAGTCTACAAAGACATGAGATGACACACACTGGCGTTAAGCCTTACAAATGTAATCTTTGTGAGTATAGGTGCATTACAAAGGAAGAGTTACGACGGCACCAGAAGATTCATACCGGGTAGGAAATATTTATTTGTATCCACTATACAGTAACTATGGTAGTAAATATAAAAAAAACGTTTCACAAAGACACTTAAAAGAGAAACATTTCGGTGAACAACGTTAGTGTAGTGTCCGCGAGTGGTCGGGGAGGAGGCCCGCGATACTGAACTCGACGGTTGCTGTTTCCAATTGTCTGTCGCCGGTAGGTTCGCACGACCGTCCATGTATAGCTGTTATATCAGATGATGTTGTATCGAGGAATGTCTAACAAGTCATAAGATCATTCTACAACGTGCCCATTTTAATAGCATGTTGCTGAGGCTAAAAGAAGCAAACAATTTTATATGAGTTGAGTTATGATTTAGTAGTTATAGTTATTAAATATTTATTTCGAAATGTATTAAAATATTATCGAACCGGGTTACTCACGTATTTAAGTCGATGATTGCTCGACATGTTTCGACCCATTAAGAGGGTCCTCGTCCGGAGCACCCTCGGCCAAAGCCCGACACGTACAGTCAATTGCAAAAATAAGTATCGAAAGAATCCGCTCATAAATATGGAAGGACCGAAGTATCACCAAAGCTACTAAAACCAAATTAGTCCACGCTCTCATAGTCACTATAGGTATTTCTTGGTGCCTCTGGAACATGAACCCTACGAATAAGTGAGAAGAAGCAAACTGAAGTAGTGTAGATATAAGGCTTTCAGACCACTGTTTTGTATGGAAATGACAGACAATCAATAAACGTCTTTGCGACTATGAGAAAAAGTGGTATGAGGCTTTCAGAACACTCGTTTGCAGTTGTGAAACAATGTTTAGAATTTAGATGCATTAATAGTGATCGATGAAGGAAAACCAACACGACAATGTCATGGTGAAATGTGAGCGTGAGGAAGTATTACTTGTTTTGCGAAATAATTATGTGTCTTGTAGGGTTTGTGGAACAATATAATTATAAATTAAAGGTGTTATCGTGTCTTATGAACAGAGATCGGACAAATGTGCGTCATTGTTCGCAATAATATGGACATGACTCCAAAGTTGATTGAATAATTAATTATTTAATCATTTTCAAAAAATTACCTATTTGACACCGGTGATTATGAAAACGTTTGTAAATGGTCACCTTAAAGTTTCGAAATCAATTTTCAAGAAATTATTCGTTTAATTATTCATTTAAACAACTCATAAAGTCATGTCCATATTATTACTAACAATGACGCACATTTGTCCGATCTCTGCTTATGAAAATGGTAATTAATATATCTCATGGAATACGAGTATGGCGTGATGAGGGAAAATAGGTTAAGGATGCTTCATTGTTTAATCCAATATTGAGTAAATTCATGTCTATCCAAAAAGTCAATTAAATTATATTAAAAAAAAAACCGGCCAAGTGCGAGTCGGACTCGCGCGCGAAGGGTTCCGTACCATTATCAATTTATTATTTAAAAAATACATTGATAATGGTACGGAACCCTTTGAATTTACTCTATATTGGATTCAGGAAATGCCTGTCTCCAATATAATAACGGAAATGAATTTCTATCTGAGCACATTATATGTGGAAAATAGCGGCAGCAGTGACTATGAAGCGCTGTTGCGGTTGTGGGTCAATATAGCAGTGAGTGTTGAGGAAGAGAACGGTGATGTTAATGTAGATTTCAATAGTTTCATGCAGATTATGGAGCACCTACCAAATGAGACGTATTGTAATTTAAATGACAGCATTCCGTTGGCGGAGAAGTTCACAATACTATTGCTACTGTGTGTACGTGATTTTATTGTCATAGAACCATAGCGAACTTCTCCGCCAACGGAATGCTGACATTGAAAACTAATTGCTAAAACGTGCGAGGGTTCAGAACCAAATCCAAATCATTTATTCGCTTGAATAGGGTCAGATTACATGTGATAGGTACAATTCATTGGCCTCCTAATTCAGCTGTACACAGACAGCATGCAAAATGCAAATATTAGGTATACTTATTCTAATTAAATCCTACACATTTATTACTAAGGTATATTACATTACTAGGATTTCGATACATTTGAATTTCATTTATAACTCTTGTTATATTAAAAAGAGTTCAATGGGATTACAATAGAATTATGATAATTATAGTTACAATTTGAATTTCATTACAATTAGAATAATAGGGATATATTAGAATTGGGATTACATTAGAATTAGGATAATTATAATTACAATTTGAATTTTATTACGACATAATCAACACATTTAATAATGATAGGTACCTACTCTAAGTACTCTTTAATTGAGTAAAACATTCTTGCTAATAACCATTCACTCGAGGTTCTTTTTATTTGTTGAAGTGGAGTGTTTTTAATGTCTGATGGCAGCTTATTATATATTTTTACACACATTTCACTACAGCTTTTCCTAAATAAAGCTGTTTTCTGTTGCTTTTCAACTACAAGCCGATTACAATTTCTTGTATTTCTGGGGTATAAGTCGCCTGCAGTTGTAAATAAGTGCATATGTTGCTTCACGAAAGTAACTACTTCCAGAATATACAACCCTCGATAAATGTAGTCGGGCATTTTCGCGAGAAGAGATCCAAAAAAAAATTTTTTTAAGGTAGGTAAATTTTATGTTTTTCCTACTCAGAATAACGAGTTCTTTCAATCTAGGAGAAAAAAAGTACAAGAAAAAAATGGTCCCACATTTTTCATACATTTTACATGCTTTCCACTTTGTAACCGCTGTACAAAGTGTTTGAAAAACGGTTACGTAATAGAAACAACAATTTGGGACACTTTTTTTTCTTCTAGTAGGATCGAAAGAGCTCGTGATTCTGAGCAGGAAAAACATAAAATTTACCTGTTTCAGAAAAATAAGTTTTTGGATCTCTTCTCGCGAAAATGCTCAGTCATGTATAAATTTGAATAAACCCTTTGTAAACATCATCATTGGCCTCTGACATCTATAAAAGATGCTTCAAGCAGCGTCCAAAGAGGTTCGGCACTTACGTGTGTGGCTAGTTAGGCCAATACGGGCGCGACAGCCACGACCGCATAAAGTGCACGTAAATGTCGCACTTGGTGATCCGGGAGGTAAGACTGCGCGCTGGTGTCTTAGTTCCCGTTTGAACGAGAGCAGATCGAACCAAGCGTTATCATGGGACACCACGCCTTCACCTAGAACCCCTCTCCAATGATCTCGGTCTTCGGATGCTTTTTCCCACGTACATGGATCAATTCCGAAAGACACCATATCGCGTTTAGCACTGTCTTTGAAGCGTAACATTGGTCGGCCAACCGGACGCTTGGCGTAGGCAATTTCACTCAGGAGAGTTACACGCGGCAAACGAGAAGGCTCCATCCTTTGCACGTGGCCCAGCCACCGCAACCGCCTTTGTTTCAATACGGCTGTGATACTCGGCATGCGTGCGATGCTAAGCACCTTCTCGTTTGTAACTCGATCCTTCCAAGTGATGCCTAAAATGCGCCTAAGACAGCGCATATGGAAGTTATTTAATTTCCGTTCCTGCTTAGCATACGATGTCCAAGTCTCAGCACCGTACAAGAGTATGGACAAGATGCATGTCTGATATACGATCGTCTTTGTATTTAAAGTCAGGTGTTTATTATTCCATACCCTTGTACTGAGCCTCCCGAACATCGTGGATGCTTTGCCGATGCGAATGTTTATTTCCATATCAAGCGACAAGTTCTGTGATACGGTGGACCCAAGGTAGCAGAACCTATCTACAACTTCCAACGGCGCATCGTTCAACAATACTATTGGGGATTCCTGCACGCCTTGCCCCATAACGACCGTCTTCCTAGCATTTATGGACATGCAGAATTGCTTGCACGTGGCGTCGAACTTGTCAACCATTCTCTGAAGCTCCTCTGATGATGATGAAACAAAAGCGGCGTCATCAGCGAACAGCAAACTGTCCACATAAAAGTCTTCTCTATACCTTTTAGACTTTAGGAGTGCGATGTTGAACAGTTTGCCATCAGCTCGAGTGTGAAGGTGTACGCCTTGAGTGGTATCACCAAAAGCAACCTTTAAAAGCACGGAAAAGAAAATTCCGAATAAAGTCGGCGCCAACACGCAACCCTGCCGGACTCCTCTGCGCATGTCAAATGGAGCTGATGCACTGCCATTAAAAATAACCGAACCCTTCATGTCTTGGTGGAAGAGTTCAATTAGCCTTAGTAACTTTGGGGGACAACCAATACTCTGCAAAATCCTGTACAATCCACCTCTGCTCACTGTGTCGAAGGCTTTGTTTAAGTCCACAAATGCCACCAGCAAAGGCGTTTTTTGCTCTCTAGATTTCTCTTGTAATTGACGCAAGGTAAAAATCATGTCCGTCGTGGAGCGCTGTGCACGGAACCCGCACTGCGACTCAGGATACACGCGATCTGCCAGTGTCTGTAGCCTACATAAGATGATTCGACCAAGAAGTTTTCCGGCGATACTCAATAAGGAGATACCACGGTACGAGTCACAGCTGCCACGGTCTCCCTTCCCCTTATAGAGTGTAATGATGTTCGCATCACGCATATCCTGAGGAATGAATTCTTCGATCCAACACTTACAAACATGCGAATGTATTTTCCAATGCGAATATTTTAATAATTGTGTTAATTGAAAACATTTAAAGTTATCGCATAAGTAGTGTATACATTTTGATAAAGCCTCTGCAAACACGTGAATGTATTGTAAACTATATGCAAATGCGATAATTTTATTTTTATTTTAATGGTAACATTTCAAATTTTGTGTTTACCAACCTTGCATGGTTGATGATGATGATGATGATCTGTAGTTAATAAATTGTATCTGATAATGTGTTTTTTATTCAAAGACATGAACCTAGAGTAATTTTTTCCATTTAAGAATATATTTGTAAAATTAATTTTAGATATATTTATTTTCAAAACTACAATTTATGTACATAGATTAAATCGAATCTACCTAACCTATATCTAAGATTGGCCCTTGTGTCATTGTACCGAGGATGCTGGCGGCATTTCCTCGCTATATCGCAATACTGATGCGTTGTGCGAGGAAGTCGCCAGCTCTTCGGTCTTTAGTTACATCAACCAGACGTTTCGCGATCTCAGCAAACAATTTGCGCGCGCTGGGGCCCCATAAATCGAAAGTTTCTACGCCAAACGGTACAAAATCGTACTCTTCGCAGAGGCCCTTATATTTATCACCTTTTCTAAGAAGTAAGTATCTGGGTTCTTAACTTTTTGTAGCTCTTGTTCGTAAAAGCAATTCGCTGTAGGTTAATTTTTTTCATCTTGCAATAAATAAGAGACAGGTGGTCTTTTTCAATGAGGGTTTTTGATACTTTTTCTGCCGCTATGGGGAGGTGAGATGGCAGCACTGAGCCGACCGTTTAACGAACTGTCAAAATAAATACGCGCATTTAATTTTCAACATATTTATAGGTTTATTTATTCTGAAAACCATTACTTTAGGCATATTGTTACCTAAAATAAATTAATAAAATAGTTCCAAGTCAATTCTCAAGAAATTAACAAAGTTAAAGTAATTATTTTGAATACCAGTGACTTTGCGCGCCTGTTTTATAGCTCCGTCTTCAGTTCGATGAAAGTGTAATAGTCGTAATCCATTACAAAATCAATTCTCTTCCAAATAAAATAGAATTTCAATATTTTAGGCCCAGGTGCCTATGAATTGTATGAATCTGACAGTTGTCGAGACCAGGTACGTACGAAGCGCCGCCTGGTGGCAGAAAAATTATCGAAAACCCTCATTTAGCGATTTTAAATATTTCCGCAGACTAATTGCCGGTATACTCTTGGGTCGTCTCGTTCGTTTTTCGTCACGTTCCTAAATTTGTCCGATTCTGCTTTCGTCACCCATTCTTTATTCGTCACGATCGTCGATGGTCTTTCTCATCTTCGGTCAAATTTGTTGTTCGTCTTTATCTTAATCCGTCTCGTTCTTAACTCGTCATAATTTTCTTTCGGCATGTTCGCTGTTAAATCTATGTTTTCATAGTATTAAGTCGGTACCAGCTTAGAATATGACCAAATACGAAATGACAAAAAACGATTGAGTCGAAATAAGTAAAAGGTCAACAACTTATTATGGTCAAAGACGACAATGACTGCAGACTAACTTGACGAATGAAGAATGGGTGACGAAAGCAGAATCGGACAAATTTAAGAACGCGACGAAAAACGAATGAGACGACCGCGACCCAAGAGTATACCTAATTGCCGGTAGTATACCCTTTGGTAAAAAAATATTTATATTTGGGTATTCTCACATTGTCTCATTTCTCCTTACCGGATGACCGCTCCTAGCGAAAATCAAGACGCCAATGAGGAACCAGAATTTTGAACTGTTTATATAAAGACTTCAAAATGGCTACCTGGTGTTGCCAGAAATAATATATAAATCATGTTATTTTAGGGATGACCGCCTCCGGCACGAAAACGAGCGCTGCTCTCTTTTATAAAGTAAGGTTTCGAATAAACGTGCAGAATATAATTAAATAATTTGTTTGAGAGTTTAGTGTTAAATACAAACCTTTATATAATATGATGATTTTAACACATAAATCCTAAAATTCCATAAGTGACAATTGTTTTCGTGAATGATGATAAGATGACTACATGTAATCACAAAACGCAGAAAATGTCAACATTGTCAATGAATATTATAGGTTATACTAACAAAGCGTCATTCATTTACGGAATCGCTTCACAATTCACAATATTTGTTACTGTTGCTGGGAAGTACGCGATATAAATTTATTTAAATATATTGTGAAATTATTTGTGACGGACGATGGACGTGACGCATGCATGTTGCTGCTGCCTGCGGCGTGCTCCGGACAAGGACCTGACGACGCCGTACACGCAACTCGGCATAACGGAGATATATTCCGACATGCTCGAGCAGTGCTTCGATATACATGTTCGTACAACATCCTCGTACAATGAATTCAACTTACACTGCAGTTTGGATTTTTTTTATTTGTTTCAGCGGGTATCTATATCTATCTACATTGATGGCCATAAGACTATTATTATAATTTCATATTTTTATGTCCAGATGTTGGATGGCTCGGGCTCGCGCGGCATATGCTGGAAGTGCGTGGGCCGCCTGCGAGACGCGAGCGACTTCAAGCGGCAAGTGCAGCGCTGCCAGGCAAAGCTGCTGACGTGGCTGAAGGGAGAGAACCGCGTCAAAGGTAGCAAAGCCCTTCCATTGATTGGAAAAGTTCCAATCAAATCACAGGTGTTATGTTTAGTTTTGGATACTTATTTTCTTGTCACGCAAAATTATTTCGGAAGCTGTTAATTCACTGCACATTGATTGTGTAGATAAGTTTTTTTAGTGTCAGAGTAACAGTATCTGTAGGTGGTAACCTGTAGAGCCCAGTGCGTAGGGGCTTCCTGGTAGGGGCGCAGGCATGAATTTCATGGGACTGTATTTTATCTTGTTTTTTTATAGACATGTAATGCCTTTTCACATCACTTGTCAACCAACTTTTTGCAAATTATTCACTTGGCATACCAACATGTACCAAAATATTATTTGTTTACTTTCATTTGGCTGAATTTTAATTTGGCAACTATGTTAGGTTAGGTTGGAACATGGTAATATGTGAAAGACATGTCTGAACAACATTAAAGTTGGTAACATAATCTTCAGGTAAAATGAAATATGTTGGTTGGGAAGTGAATTTTGAGAACCGGGATATGTATCCAACATGAAAAGACTCTTTGGAGAAATTTCTTGTGTTGTACAACTGCTAGAACCCAGTCACGGATACATCAATGGATACACATGATCTGGTCCCAGCAGGCATTGTAAATAAAATGAACAAAAATGATGATAAGATTATAATGATGAAAGATGGCTAACCTTAATATAATTAACATTATCATTAATATTTAAACATGAAATAGACATATTACAATCACACTTCCTCACAAAAGGTGTTGATGGCCGATATTTCACAAGAGCATAGTAATGATCTGTGTTGTGTTTGTTCCATTTAGAGGAAGAACCCGCAGTGGAGCCCGAGCTGCAGGATGGAGACGGGGCCAGTGAGGAGCCTGTGTTGTGTGAGTACATGCTCTAACCTCAATGTTATATTAAATAAATAATAACATTATTATTTTCTTGAACATTCATGTCTCTTAATATTGATTTTAACAAGGATTCATGCAAGATAAAACCTACTTGAATCCAAAGTTCACTTTTATGGTACTTTCCATTGAAGTCAAAAAAATTTATGTTAACATTTTTCTTGCCTCTAATTTTATCTTCTGTAGGAAAACTTTTTAAACAAACATCTTTTACTCATCCTATTTCATATTCTTGTCTATTGGGCTATTGTTACTCTGAAAATAATAGTTACTATGCTAAAAATGTTTAATTAAAGTTATCTATAACTCGTTCAACGTGACATCCGTTACTGCAAAAGAAGTGTTTTTTACACTTTTTGACCAAATGACGAAATCACATGTTCATAGTTGCGTATTTTGATTTCGGCTTATTTTCGGTGTTGGAACTTGGAAGACTTACTATTTGTTCAAGTTTCGTGATGCTTTAAGGTTATGTCTATATTATTAATTATTATATATTTATGTTGTATTTAGAAGTCCTTCTGAGTTCTCTGTTCGATTTTGTAAGTTAGTCTAATGTAATTTACTTTATTCAAACTCTCTCAGAAAAGTGGCTGTGGCCAAAATGTTACATTAAACTAGGATTTCTAATATGATTTTTTGGAAATAAAAAGAATACGAATTTATTATAAAATTGTTTAAAATCTTGCCTACTTCTTAAAATTCAGAATTATCCTCGATTTTGGCCATAGCAAATGTGTCCTGTGGAATATACATGCAGTTTTGCGACCTTGTTCTACTTGATTGGATATAATTTCAAAAGAAAAATGCCAAAATACATACACAAACCTTCCCAAATTCATTAACAAATGTATACAAACTAATTTACTATAGTTAAATAATTTACTGTAGATAGAGATATAATAATAATAAAAGTCTCTCGCTAGATGGCTGGATCAGGGGTCGGATACAGAAGGCGGTAATCCTGGACACGGCGCGGATAGTCCGTCGGTTCCTCTCTCTGCGACCTTAACCACCGGCAGCTTGGGCCCGCCCCGTTGCCGGCGGCACCCTAGTTTAGGTTTTTTATAAAGTGTTTATATTTTGTATTGTTTTTGTATGTTGTATTGTATTTTAATTTTATATTCATTTTATAAAAACCCTAAACTAAGAAAGAAGTTAAATAAAGGAAATAATAATAATAAATAATAAATATCTTGGAACATCTTACACAAATCAACCTGGTCCCATGGTAAGCTCAATTAAGGCTTGTGATGTGGGTACCAGGCGACGATATATATAATAGATAAATACATATAGATACTTAAATACATATACAACCATGACCAAGGAACAAATATTTGTGATAAATAAATACACAAATAATGCCCTCGCCGGGATTCGAACCCGGAACCTCCTGCTTCGTAGGCAGGGTCACTACCAACTAGGCTATGGAGGCTGACAAAAGATATTAGTGCAGGAATACTGTGAATGTAACTAGCCATGAACATAAGTAGCTGCAATGCAACATGTTACATCATTTCCTGTACTCATTGTCAGCTATAATATAAATAGCTAATTATTTATAAACTTTAGGGGAGGAGCATGCGGTCAAGTCAGAGATGCCATATGAAGATCTGCCAGAAGATCGACCTGATGAGATGTTGCGTGAGTATTTACAAATCGTTGGGGATATTCTGAGCTACTCCAGCTGGCTCGGAGCACATTAGAATGTTTCTTAAACATGTTGACTGCCATGAAGATCACCTGCTGGATTAAAAACATGCTGGCAGCGAAGTTGTTACACAATAAAGTATATATTCGGGCACCGGCTGTAGTCGCGCTTACATACAAGTGTTAATATGTGTCTTAATATGTGATCGTTTTTCGGAAAACGTCCCACTTTGTCGATATGCAGTTATGAGTAATTCCAAATACTACAGATCATACGCTATCTTTTAGTGTAAGATATATGTACCTAAGTCCTATAGTTATTTTGTATAAATTCCTCAAAGATGCAAAAGTGAAAAAGCAACTATTGAGAAAACGTTCCTTAAAGTTTGGGACGGCTAAAAACACACTTGTACTTTGAAGTTATGGAATGGTTAGTATCAAATGAATTGACATACGTTCAGGATTTCAAACAAGTCAAAATCTTGTATATAACTTCAGTACTTTGAATTTTACGGAGGTTTGAACATAAAAAACAAAGAATATATGTCAATCATGAATATGGGTTTATTTTTTAAATTTAGAACACGACACGCAGATTAATCATTAAAGTTGTATTTATAAATGTATTCGCAGTGGCGTGCACAGGGTTTTTAGTTAGGGTAGGCAATTTTTTTTTATCTGAGCAACAAACAATATTGACCATCGCATTGCAAACTCACAAGTGGATAGACTTTAGTAAAGTAAAAGAGTCTAGGTATAGCTTGCGACAATAACTAGGTCTTATATCTCGACCGCCGACTTTTGTTAACGTCCTAATGATTTCCAAATCGCTCATGTTTTCTAAAGAAGAGTGAAAGGTTTTTAAATATGCGTAGCATTAATCATCGGTGAATTCGAAATATAAGTGCAATACCTAACGAGTGAAATAGCTAAAATACAATGTTCGTTAATGCTATAAGTACAATTTCCGAGTACAGAATACATCGACTTTTGAAATAATTACACGTACCTGTACTAACTTCTTTCGTTTTATTATTAACTTGCTAAATCCGCCGAAAATCAACTTCGTAGACACGCTAGACATACAGCAGTCACCATCAACTAACTAGATATTCACAATTTATTCTCATAGCATAATTCCGTCACGCACAGTCACAAGTCACAACACTTACATGAAAATAAACGTAAAAAAAATCGCTCAGAACCGAATTGTATCAATATAACAATGAATGAGTTTTGTTTTGATAGATTTTCTATTGATTAACCTCAAACTTGTATCGCAAAAATCAAAACCGACTGTTTGTAAACAAATAAACCTGACAGAATGTAATGCCTCTCACTTCAAGTAAAAATCGCAACATAGGAGAGTTCTTAAAATTAGACGTATTACATCTCGAGGCTCGGTAAGTCAGAGAGAGACCGAAATTGGCCGTCCTTCTCGCACGTATGGTGCCTAGGCGCAGCCTATTATTTTGATTGTGTGCGTATATTTTCTATCTTCGTGTGCACTGGGCAAGAATATGTATATAGTTCACGGACATGTCTACACAAACGCACTGTGTGAGTGTGTGTGTTTTTGTAGGCTCCGATCGCCGTTGCCTTACCCCAGATGGGGCTTGGGCAGCCGCGCGCTAGGCTAGCTAGCGCGCGCGCAAATTTAAATAGCCGCGAGCTCCGTTAATATAAATATTTATGTGGATTTCTTTCAGAAAACATGACAAATTATTATAATGAAGACGAAAAAGTATATGTAGATGCTGTTCTGCTAGGGTAGGCAGTGCCTATTTGCCTATATGGAGTGCACGCCACTGTGTATTCGCATGCTAAACAATGCACATATAATTCTATGGAACCCTTCCGATATTTCACCAGAGCACAGTAACGCTGATAGTGATCTGTGTTGTGTTTGTTCCATTTAGAGGAAGAACCCGCAGTGGAGCTCGAGCTGCAGGATGGAGACGGGGCCAGTGAGGAGCCTGTGCTGTGTGAGTACCTGCTCTAGTGCAGGAATACTGGGAATGTAACTAGCCATAAACACAAGTAGCTGCAACATGTTACATTATTTCCTGTACTCATTGTCAGCTATAAATAGCTAATTATTTATAAACTGTAGGGGAGGAGCATGCGGTCAAGTCAGAGATGCCATATGAAGATCTGCCAGAAGATCAACCTGACGAGATGTTGTGTGAGTATTTACAGATTGCTTGTAATATTCTGAGCTACTCCAGATGGATTAGAGTTAATTAGAATATCTCTTTAACTGACTTTAACTTTGATATTGAAATGACCACCCAATAAATTGAATAAAGTACATATTGAATGAATAATTCATGTCAGACGAGATTGAGTGTCCACTCGTTGGTATCCAGTGTTGTGGTCGGGCACCGGCTGTAGTCGCGCTGACATACAGGGTGAACGATATGAAGTGTTACCAATTTCAAAGAACTGAGATATTTTAGTTGTAACAATTTGTTACTATAAGTAAAAAAAAACAAGAGAATAAATATTACATTTTATGATTAAATTAACTTTTAGTCAATATACATACCTTTTGCCTTTGACTAATGGTAAAAAATATTTGCTCGCAGCACGTTTGTGACCCAGTGGTAGCGGTATGTACTAGCATGTTTAATTGCTCTCAATTTTCTCTTCAAAATAAACCAGATAAAAAGTCCGAAACTCACTGCACTGGAGAAATAACACGTGAAATTTGGTTTTCAGCTATTTATGGTTCTTACGAGCTTTATAAGCCGAATCTCAGTCTCGTTCGTATGTTTGTGGTTTACAACCCAAATTTTTGCGTGCCTAAGACTTAAAATGCAATATCCAAAACATAACTTAGCATATAGTTGGTTAAGGAAGTTTGTGTATTCTTGTATAAATATACTACTAATGTATGTATTTCTCAAAATGTGAAATACTGCTGTGTCACTTACTTCTGTTATTTTTCCAATAATGAAAATAAAATGAAAAAAAAAAACATATTTCTTATAATAACCCGCCATTACTTTGACACCAGACTTAATAAAATATACTTGGTAACACTTCATATCGTTCCCCCTGTACAAATGTTACATGGTTAATATTGTTAGCATTGTGTTTGTTTGCTCTAGATGAAATGCTCGGGGCAGAAGTGGAGGACGGAGACAGGGCGGGTGGAAGCACTGAGTTGATGCCGGGTGAGTACACTCTCTTGCAGCAATCCTTTGTTTGTGTTTCTGACCAAATCAAATCCGTAACTTAATGGTTGCATTGTATGTTTGCTTCAGGTGGAGAGCCGCTAGCCAAGCCAGAGATTGTGGACGACGATGAGACTAGTAACGAACTGTTGCGTAAGTACAATCAACGTCGTACAAGTATAATTATGACACTGATAAAGTAGCCAAATAGTTTAAATTTAAGATTTTTATTATGTATTAAGATGACATTATAAAATAAAAAAACTTTTGCTTGTTCACTATAAAAAACACATCTTCAAAATATCACACCTACCTACCACTCCAACACTATCTGTAGGTGCATTCCACGAGAACGTCGGGTACGTGACGCCGTTCTTCGCGTACATCTAACAAAGTTACGAATACAATCCTAGATGTATCTTATTTTTTAACTGGGTGGTTGTATTTATAGACAATTCTCGCACTTTCCCTTTATTTCTAAGGTGGTAGCTGTCATACAAAGCAGACTTTCGTGAAATGCATCTGTAGAAGAATGGCCACACTGCAGTTACCGATAAAACATTTAATGAATGTTACACAGCATTACAGTCTTAACACGTGAAGTTCAGCAACTCAACTACAGATGCCGTAACCGGCGCTCATTTTCTGTCCCTCTCACACTTGCGTGGTCTCACGTTTGACTTGTATTGTTGTTGCAGTCTGTCCTCGCGCCCGGCGACAGCTCGCGATGACTTGCTCCGTGAGGCTCGAGCGCCTCCGCGGCGATGAGGGACACACGAGCATGCGCGGTGGGGAGAAACCTTACACGTGTGAACACTGCGGCGATCGTTACACTGACAAGGTTATTTTAAGGAATCACATACAACGCACTCACCGTTTGTCCAGACACCAAGAGTTATCATGTGCTTTTTGTAGTTGTAAATTTAATACGAAATTGCGTTTACTAGAGCACGAGAAGAGAGAACATGGTGTGTCGTATTTCATGTGTGATGTGTGTGAGTACACGACAGGTCATAAAAAAAATTTGCGGACCCATATAAAGAATCACAATGTAAATACATATCCCAATAAAGGTAATTCACACAAACAACAAAAGATATGCGCCGAGAGAAAGACTTACAAATGTAGCACTTGTGATTACAAGTGTAACGGCAAAATAAGCTTTCTATTACACAAAATGACACATACTGGCAAGGAGCCTTTTCAGTGTAGCCACTGTGATTACACATGCCCCTGGAAATCACAGCTTGTAACACATCAAATGGTACATACGGGACTGAAGCCATTTCAATGTAGCCTATGCAACAAACAATTCTGTAACAAATCAACTCTACAAAGACATAAGATGACACACACTGGCATTAAGCCTTACAAATGTAATATCTGTGAGTACAGGTGCAATAGGCGTGGTATCTTAAGAATTCATGAGAGGATTCATACTGGGGAGAAGCCATTTAAATGCAGCACATGTGACTTGAAATTTACTCAGAAAATACACCTACAAAAACATGAGATAACACACACTGGCGTTAAGCCTTACAAATGTAATCTCTGTGAGTACGGGTGCATTACGCGTAGTAACTTGCGAGTTCACCAGATGATTCATACTGGAGAGAAACCATTTAAATGCAGCACTTGCGACTTGAAGTTTAGAGAGAAACAAAGTCTAAAACGTCATGAGATGACACACTCTAGCGTTAAGCCTTATAAATGTAATCTCTGTGACTACAGGTGCAATGATCGTTCTACATTACGAATTCACCAGACGATTCATACTGGCGAGAAGCCGTTTAAATGCAGCACATGTGACTCGAAGTTCAGTCGGAAATCATATCTAAAAAGTCATGAGATGATACACACTGGCGTTAAGCCTTACAAATGTAATTTCTGTGAGTACAGGTGCAACACTAGTAGTACCTTGGGGATTCACGAGAGGATTCATACTGGAAAGAAGCCGTTTAAATGCAGCACTTGTGACTCCAAGTTCAGTCGGAAATCATATCTACAAAGTCATGAGATGACACACACTGGCGTTAAGCCTTACAAATGTAATATCTGTGAGTACTGGTGCATTACTAAGCAAAACTTACGAAACCACCAGATTATTCATACTGGGGAGAAGCCATTTAAATGCAGCACATGTGACTCGAAGTTCAGTCGGAAATCACAACTACAAAGTCATGAGTTGACACACACTGGCGTTAAGCCTTACAAATGTAATATCTGTGAATACAGGTTTATTACAAAGGCAGATTTACGAAGACACCAGAGGATTCATACTAGGGCTCGTGGTCGTGACCGTGTTTCGTGTAACCGTAGCCGGATCCCCGTTGCCGTGTTACACGGCCACGGTTTTAAGGCCCGTTTCCTGCGTGTTACACGGCTACGTATCAATAAAGTTACGTATACACGTGTACACGGGGATACGTATCTTAATTACACGCAGATCCGTTCCGCCCGCGTTGTTGAGTGACGATTCGATGCGTTGTCTTTAAGGACTAAGGAAAACGGATGAGAATGTTCTGTGATATTTGTGAATCTAATTTAGTGGTTACCTAATTGCCTTTCTAACGTAAAGTGCGATAACTTAGTTGTACTTAATTTCAGTGTGATAACGTGTATACGTACTGAGATTGAATTTTACATATTAATATTTTACTTTTTAAAGTAAGGAGGGCAGAATTATAAAATATAGATATTTTCTGAGTTCGATATTAATAAAAACTGACACATTGTCATGTATTAATTAACTAATTTAATAATGAGATGTGAACGTAAGTTAAAAAATACATAACACAGTGCGGAGTAAATATTTTTTCTTAGTTCTAAATATCATAATTTAAGTTTTTCTTTCGTGCAATAAAGTTGATAAATAAATACATAAATCAATATTGAGGGTACCAGACAACGATTAATCTATACTAGGAAACCCATAACTCAGGAACAAAACAAATGCGTCATAAATATACAAATTTACAGCGTTATTTCCTACAAAATAAGGAACTTTTAAAATATAAAAGGATATTAAAAAGCAATATAATTAAAAAATACAATATACTAACTCATTGGATGTCGTGACGATGACGGGAGATTTTAGGAGCACCGCTTTCAAATTCTTTCGTATCGATCCTGTTGTTCCACCACGACACGAAAACTCATTGTTCGTACGATCATTGCACAAAGTGCATAAAGCCGTGTCACCGACCCTGGTGGCATAACTCCACACCCAACTGATCTTCATTATTAATACACTTTAAAAACGTTATCTTCTCACCAACAGTAACAATACAAAAACGTAACAAAATAATAAAAAAACAATTAATTTAAATTCGACTAAACTCTCGCTAAGTCTGTCCGGCCTGCAATCTTATTAGTGACTAAACAGTAAACACGTATAAAACCGAAACCCGAAATTGCCCTTTTCAAATTTACTAAAACATCCCCGCTTATCTATATCAAAACAAAGATGCGGCTATTTCATTCAACTTCACAAACAAAAGGTGTACCAGGTAAAGCCCAAGTTAACATAATATTTATCAGTAAAATTACCACGTGTGATCAATTACATCGCAGACAAACTATTGTTAGCTACTTTGCGCGTTCAAATTCTTAGTATAGGTCTTATCTACAAAAGGGCCGCCCAGCCAGGTAATATTCTTAAATGAACGACTGTATTATCTTTTATGTATAGCAATTTGGCCAAATATTTTTAACATTCTTTTTTAATTTTTCTATCTGGTGATTCAAAATCACAATATAAATTCTAATCCATAAATAACACCGTCGCTTGTTATATAGAACACAGTACCTACCACGTTTTTCTATAACATAAATCGATACAAAAAATGCAAGTCTAATCAATAAAATACCGTTCGTCCCGATTCAGAGTATAATACTCAATACGTACTTTAAAGACAAGCTATTATTCAATAATAGGCCTTATTTGTTTGCATAGTAATTGGTCCGGCCGGATCCATGCCACGAGCAGTCGTTGCCAGAACGAAGCCAAGATTCGTAGATACGTATACAAACAAAGATTCGGATACGTGTCTAGGCGTGACTGTGAAATTCGTGATCTTAGTACCGCCGGGGTTAAGAACACGGAGCTACGGTTCGGCGAATAGTACGTATATCGGGAGCCCTAATTCATACTGGAGAGAAGCCGTTTAAATGCAGCACTTGCGACCTGAAGTTTAGAGAGAAACAAAGTCTAAAACGTCATGAGATGACACACACTGGCGTTAAGCCTCACAAATGTAATCTATGTGAGTACAGTTGCATTAATAGTTCAGATTTACGAAAGCACCAGAGGGTTCATACTGGGGAGAAGCCGTTTAAATGCAGCACATGTAACAAAAAATTCAGTCGGCAATCAGACTTACGAAGACATGAGAGGACACACGCTGGCGTTAAGCCTCACAAATGTAATCTTTGTGAGTACAGGTGCGTTGCAAAGGCAGAGTTACAAAGGCACCAGAAGATTCATACCGGATAGGAGATATTTGTTTGTAACCACTGTATAGGAGATTGTTGTTGTTGTTTGTAAATACACCTAAAAGGGAAACATACCGGTGAACAACGTTAGTGTTCACCGGAATGTTTCCCTAGTATTTAGGTAACGAAGTGTTTTACCAATTTAAATTTAAACTTTTTGTAATCATTATTACTAAGTACATACATATAAACTGGTTGAAGTGTTAATAAACAGTAATTAACAAAGTGTTTCATAAAACTACATCTTAGATTGCAGTAAAACATTATACCTAACCCATTAACCTACCTAAACACTAGCTGAATATAGTGTGTAAATCTAATACGGGCGATCAATTACACCAGGCACGGGATTCATTAGTGTAATCATGGATTACAAGGTTGTTTTAAAAATACTCTTAATTATGACCCCACAGAAATTTTTTAAGATTATCGGAGCAGCAATGTAGGTACGAACATTTGTTATTGTTGATATGGCAGTTATGTCATCTGCTTTTGAAATTAGCTGTCAACGAGTGTTTAACTCGCGTATGTTGCTCTACATTGCGCGCCGAATTATTTTGTATGGAAAATTTTGTTGCTCTGATTTTAAGTAAAAGTTATTTGAATGCACTTATTATGTCGTAAACTAACACCCGTTAAGAGCTTCGCCCGTATTAGGCTTACACCCTGTATATAGACAAGATTTTTTGTTCTCAAATAAGACTAAAGGGACAAACAATACTTAGCGGCTTGCTAAGTTAGGAGACGTTTATGAATATTTAAGGGGGTTAAAATATAATAAAACTCAACTCTTAACTCACATGTATTCAGCTTGATAATGGAGACCTAGGCTCTCCGAAACATGTCGCGCGTGGTCCCTAAATGCACGTGAGTTTAACCGTTTAATTATATTTATAGTTGTTATGTCTCACGAAAGTTTAAACGTGTAACTTGTCATAAGACCATTGTGTATAGAAACATAATACCTACATGTATGTATATTTAATTCAATGAATAAAAATATTGTCATAAATTACTGTTTTTTTTTTTCTTATTATAAATTAATTTACATTGACCTGAAAAACGAAATGTTAACAGACAAGAATACTAAAGTCCCGACCGCGTACATGGAGTGTATGCATAGCAGCGCTATATATACGTATATAGGTCGTGTGTGGTGCGTGTGCCGCGCCCGCTGCAATAAACCATCGCGTGTGGTGGAGGCTGCTAATTCCAGAGAAACACATTTTCAGTCTTCCAATTTGATTTTATATTTTTACAATATTTTCTGTTCATCGTAAAAGTTATAATCTGTTTACAACATCACGTCTCTCTCACGTGATTGAATCTCTAAACTTTTAAAAACTGCCACTAGTGGCGCTGGCCGTCACTAAACATGAAATCAAGCAAACTGCTCCAATATTAAATTAAGTTACAAATTGTGGCTGTGCACGGGGAAAAGTACCTAGTTGCAGGTATTGAGTTATGCATAGTTCCAAAAAAGAGATTAAATTTGCTATCAATAAAAAAAAGAATCATGACTCTAGGTTGAACCACTATTTTTACATAAATTTTTGAAGTTGCGACTTCCGAAATGCACAAGTTGAGAAAATTGCATTTAAAGTTTATAATGCAATTAAACGCACTTCTACTTCGAAGTTACATAGTGAAGGGTATACTTATAATCTTTGGAAGTTCAAGAATTATGATAAAGGTTAATTGTTTAAAAATACATGTTAATTATTTAGATTTCTTAGGTTGAACATGCAAGGGCGAAAGAAATACGAAAGTGTTCAATATACCCAATTCATAATATAATAAGATTAAAACTGTTAGTTTCTTATCGTAGTTACATATTCTTAGGCCTTTTGGGTTAATTGAATAAAATAAATTCCATAATTAACAATAAATTTAATAATTACCGCACTTTTTAACAATTACAAAAAAGATCACTTATAAAATTAAAAATCAACAAAATTATTTGTATATCGATGATATATCACATAATTTAACTATATTTAGCATAGTGTGCCACAATGGTGTCATCGAGATAACGTTATAGTTATTTGTTTTACTAGGGAGCAAAGTGATTGTTTAACTCTCGTGCAAATATTGAAACCCGAGCAAGCGAAAGATTCCATGCGCTCGTGGTTCATAAAATGGAATCCTGAGCGATGCGAGGGTTTTAAGGCACGAGAGTTGAACAAGCTTTGCTGCCGAGTGAAACACAACATTTTTCACCACACTAAAGCGAGGAAACATGCGAAATAAAACTCAAACATAACAAATTAGAAGGTATTTATTTGCAAGTCCTCAACTGCCAAAAAATTAACAAATCAACAAATGATAAAACAATAACCTCAAATATTTATCTTGGCGTAGCAATGCTTAAAAATTCAGGATAATTCCAAAATGAGACTCAGTTATTGGCGATTTTTCTGTGATTTTCGGAACTATCCCACTTTCGCATCTCGCAATTACCCGAAAACTTTAAAATTAAGAGTGAAAGAAAACAAAACACGACCGAACTCGTTTAGATTTTAAAAGAAAAAAATATTCGGATGCGTTCTGAAATTTGCATAGTGTCAACATTTTTATTTTCCTGTTGTTTTTATTTGTCGTATTTTTAGAACTTTTAATTTTACAACAAAATGTGGTATTTAATTTGGATTTTAGCATATTGAATATAATATTATGAAAGGTTCATGTGTATGAATCTGTTTGAAACTATTGAGTTTTTGAACGTACTGTCTAGTTCAAACGTCAAAAAGCTTATTGCACTCTCAGGCCGTATAAGTTATTGCTTTAGTCTACCCAGAAGATTAAAAAAAAATTACTTTAACCTCTAGAGATTAAAACACAGTTTTGCGCTCTGAAATTGAAGGACAAACAGCGTGTTTACGAGCAGTGTGGTGAAAAAGCATTTTTTTAAATCAATAAAGTTTAGTGACCCGGTCGAAACTTTTGTATGGAAACGTAACTAGGGTACCTTGTCACGGCATTTACTAATCTTTAGTAACTTAAATGTAAAGGCACTATTTTAGTACCTATAATGCAAAAAATATTTGTAACAAAATGTTATTTGGTATAATTATTGCAGAAATCAATATATTTTTATTTATAAAAAGTTCTGTTTTAGTCGTGTAAACCATAAAATTTTACATTTTACTAAACTGGGTACCTTGTCACGATAAGTCATTATCTTAAAGAAGTAGAGTAAAACTAGGATAAAATACCCAATTATACATATACATAACTGCACCTACTTTATGATGTATTAAGTCTTTGATCTTTTAATCAATATTATAATACCTATTAATTATACACGTCAAACAACTAAAATCACAGCTCAAGTTTCCATTGACTAAATTCGAGATCAACAATAAAATTATTGGCCGTGTGGTGACGGCAGAAAGAATACATTTGTCACCACCCCAACTCCTCCTGCGGGTGTCGTAAGAGTCGACAAAGGGATTGAAGTGTCACTGACCATACTTGATTAAAGATTGATGATGGGCAGGGCAGCAGCGTCATCATAGTGGACACATTACTGCGATCGCCAATCCGCTTACCCAGCGTGGCGATTATGGGCATTTACCTCCTAATGCGTCTATACGTTATAGTTAATAGGAGAGGCCTACGTCCAGCAGTGAACTATCATAGGCTGATGATGATGATGAATAAAATGATTACCTATATTAATAGAGAAACACCTCGTGACGTGACCTTGATGTGGTTTTAGTAGGAGAAATATCCTTCGCTACCCGGCCCTTCGCTAGCTCTCCGGCTTTGATTAGTAAACGTATTTTAAATTAATGTAAATAGTTATGATTCTACGTTCAATACAAGAGTTACGTAAATAATTTTAACCCATATATGCCCAGAACTAGTTATTGAGATGAACTCTATGATGTATAGGATATAGTTTATTTTCAATGGGTCGATATCGGGCATATATGGGATAATGTCTTCTTATAAAAAACATTTGATAAATATTATTAGTTTTATGATTTAAATCATTTTGCTATAGGCCGATCTATGTTAGAAAGAGGCATTTGACTACCCGCGACGATTGACAAAATTATTCAAATTTTAAACGCTTTTAAGACATAACGTGACAAGGTACCCTGAGTACTAAACTTTATAGTCTGAGAAATATACTAAAAAAACATAATTTTACTGATATTCTTGTACACACGTGTTCCTTAGGATGTAAATAACCCAATTATAGCATAAACCCATTTTGGCACTTTTTCACGCGCTTCGACAAAACCTTTTTTTTTTTTGTTTTTTTTTTGATTACCCAGAGGAATGCATTGAATTGCATACCACTACGTAACATAAGGCCCCCGGGGGTGAGAGCCGAATATTACGCATTGGTTATGTGGGGCTCTCTAGTCCACTAAAGACTAGCCTACCCACTAAACCTCTGGGATGCTGCCAACCCCTGTGCCGTAGTGGTGAAGCCATGGGATCGCGAACATGTCACCACGACTCCACCGGCACTTTCGCCCTAGGGCGAACCCTCACCGAAAGACACACTGTAGCATAACCAGCATGCCTTACCCTCACCACTTCCCCAAGCCCCCAGGAAGCAGAGACCGCCACCGTCACACGGTGCTTCGGTCCCACCCTCTTGGTTGCGGGAGGACAAACGCCCCTACCCCGCAGCTCGCCATGGGAGGACAAACGCCCCTACCCCACGACGTTTGGCTGGTATTCGCAGAGGGAAGATAGCAAGCGCGCAACTGAGCGGCTATCCTCCCCCTCCCAGGGTGCACCACGAGAAGGAACCAGCCCTGCACCCCGCTTCGACAAAACCTCATGTAACTCTGTAACTAAATGCCGTGACTAGGTACCTTTCCCCGTGCGCAGCCACAATTATCTAATTTAACTAACAAACCAAATTATTAAATGTTTTATAAAATAAACAACAGCTTCTTATAATTATTTCTATCGTATTATTTTAAACATAAAATAAAAGTAGGTTGCAATTGCAACCTATTCAAGATTCGGCCCGCGAGTAACATGAACATTCGTAATATTCGTATAAATACTATTTAAACAAAATGTGACTTTTGTATTAACTAGTAAATGGTGAGAAAACCAACGGATAATTATATTATAATGATAATTAATTAAATCAATCTTGTTGGCGACGTGCTGTAACAATATCCCGACGTCCGCGGACTCATCCGCAGGCGTGTAGTGGGGGCATCAGGCTCGAAATAGCACTGTAGTCGCGAGTCCGGGTCTGAACCCAAACTGATTATCATGTAGCAAGAGTAGGTACTTTTTTTTTATACCACGTCGGTGGCAAACAAGCATACGGCCCGCCTGATGGAAAGCAGTCACCGTAGCCTATGGGCGCCTGCAACCCCAGGGGTGTCACATGGGCGTTGCCGACCCAATAAGAACTTGTACACTCCTCTTTTGAAGAACCTCATACTGTAGTCCAACGGGAAAACCTCGGCAGGGAGCTCATTCCACAGACGGACCGTCCGCGGGAGGAAGTTCCTCTGAAACCGCACGGTGCGCGACCATTTAGGTTGCAAGGTGTGAGGATGAGCGCCCAGTCGGTGGCGAGCGGTGCGATGATGAAAAGTGGACGTTGGCATCATGTCGAACGGTTCTTCAGGGCACAACCCATTGTACAGGTACTTTGCTTAATTGAGCGTTAAGTACGCTGTTTATTTTTAATTATTGTGTAACGCATAGATAATTAAATGCTTATATTGTAACACTACTGTTATATGTTGACCAGCATAGCGCAGCGCAGGCCTGCTGCCGCGAACATCGAAGTTCGTAAATTTCGGGCATTTGTCTCTGTCACTCCAACGAAGTTGTCGTTAGAGAGACAGAGACAAATCTTCGAATTTGCGGATTTCCGTGTCCGCGGTATGGCCGCGATGATCGACACAGGCCGTCGTGGCCTGGTTATTTGCCTCCCGATATTGACTTAATGGCGTTCGCCGCTTCGCAAACCGGTATTGTATCACCTTTTTATCATTGCTCGTTTCTTCCTAAGATAGATACACAAAACCATTTTTGAAACGCCGTTTTTCACTTGTTTCAACACTCGTTTACTACGTCTTGGTTCAAAACGTTCGTGTTTGGAGTAAACAGCTATTTACTAGTATTCTTCAGACTGGGTACTGGCGAAAGAGACACTGCCATTTACTCTGCAATCGTCTGCTTAAATGTTACCATAAATAAGTCTCATGTAATCTGCGCTTATACAGTACGTAGTGCTGCTACACATTGCGGCCTCCCGTTAGCACTGATTTACTTATGAAGGTATGTATCTCTCTTACCGCACCCACTGCTGGCGTTCATTATTCAGAAGAAAAGAGAGTAAATAAATATTATTTCACAAAAGTACTCGAAAAGGTCCTAAATTAAGAATGACTCGAACTCGAATTGAGTGTCAAACTGACAAAGCACTGGGTGAGTTATGCTTTCCTGGTACATACTCCGATTAAGTATATCATTTTCATTACAATAATTGTTACTACCTGCTGTGACGTAATGTTGCACGTAGTCATATTAGGCCATAAAAACGTACCTACGATGTGAACTGCCGCACTTACCGCACAGGTGGGATGAAAACGTGTTTTCTGCCCTCCGGCCGGCAAACAGCACATTGCCGGCCGCTGCGCTAAACTAAGTTGCCGCCTGCCGGCTCCGTTGAGCACAAAAATAGTATACACACCTCAGCCGTTAAATGGGAAAGCCCTCGGATCACATATTTGTCGGCCTCGGCGCACAATTATTACACGTCTTCTGAGACATTTCCCACTTAAACGGCCTTGGATGTAATCTACTATTATGTTTAATAGTGACAGTGCTTTAATCCTAATAACTCACATTCTACCTAATTCCCATTCACAGAGCGAATAAAGGAAAAACAATGTTAAATTACATTTCGATGATGTCATTTCTGACTGGTTAGTCGTATTGTATGAATTTTAACCAAAAAATATGATGTATTTTATACAATAAAAATCTGTTCACGTTCTTATGATTTGTTTAATTTTTCCCGCAATTTAATTGTAGTTGTTATATTTGAACCACAATCTCTTTCAACTTTTAGTGGTCCTTTATTATACATATACAGTTATATTGTATATTACAGTTTCACTTTTCAATCACACCCACGTCATATATTTTATACTTAAACAAAATGGCTTTCTTCTATCAAAATCAGAGTTAGTAGATTTAGTTCATTGGGACATGGCGGACTTTTGCGGCGGGACAAACCGACGTGTGGACTACGTTCTATGATCTACCATATTCGCTTGAGTGTGCAAACTGGGTGGAGGCCCGATCTCGTCCATGTCAAACAAATGCAAACACATGCGCGCGGCCCGAGTGCACGCCGTTCAAACCCCTTGCCGCTGCCCGCCCCGCCAGGCGCGCCGCTCCACGCTCGGCGCTCGGGCCTTACACTTGTACTCATGCGCTCATGTCAGCCTCCGTAGCCTAGTTGGTAGTGTAGTGGCCCTGCTCACAAAGCTAGAGGTTCCGGGTTCGAACCCTGCGAAGACATTTATTTATATTGTTCATTGCAAGTATTAGTGCCTTGGTCATGGTTTTCTAAGTACCTATATTTAGTATCAACAACTGTGGGACTACATCGGTTGTGTAAAATTGTCTCATGATACTCATTCAATTTCAATTTATTTATTCACTAATTTAATCATATTTTTTAGTACAGATGGTGCCTTTTTTAGGCTTTAGTGCGAGAAGTGGCTCATTTTACGTGAGGTCCAAAACTTTGGAGGGCCATCTGTACTAAAAAACGTCGAACGTCACATGCAAAAAGGAAATCCGAAACGAGTGGCGATGAAAACACGACCGAAGGGAGTGTTTTAAATCGACACGAGTTTAGTTACCTACTGTTTTTCGCACTTGTGTCGTAATGTACTATTCTTCGGTTACCGCGAGGACGAGTCGCCCGCAGACCACGAACCCTGTAAAGTGTTCGAAACGTCGGAATGAAGTTAAAGTTAATTAATATCTATCTATCTATCTATTCAGCCCGTATCCACCCACTGCTGAGTATAGGCCTCTTCTTTATTACGCCACTCTTCTCGGTCCTGTGCTAACCTCATCCACATCTTATTTGTTGTGCGGCAGATATCGTCAGACCACCTTGTCGATGGCCTGCACGCCGACCTTTTTGCCCACCTTAGCCACAATTCAGTAACCTGCCTTGTCCATCTCCCATCTGTTCTTCTCGCCAAGTGTCCCGCCCATCTCCACTTCAGTTGTGTAATGCGTTTACCGACGTCCAATACTTTTGTTCGGCGTCGGATTTCGCTATTGCGGACTCGATCGACAAGGGATATGCCCAACATGGCTCGCTCCATGGCTCTTTGTGCCACGTTCATTTTGTGGAGCAATCCCTTGGTGAGAGCCCAGGTTTCCGATCCATAAGTGAGGACAGGTAGCACACATTGGTTAAATACCTTTGTTTTGAGGCATTGAGGGATCTTGGACTTGAGGACGTCCGCAAGGTTACTGAATGCAGCCCATCCCAGCTGGATTCGTCTAGCGACCTCTTTCTCCAATATTCCTTGGCCGAAAGATAAACAATGTCCAAGATATACATAATCATCCACAATCTCCACCTGGGAATTTCCAACAGTGATGTTTGGTGTTTCAAGTGGATGATTAGTCATGATCTTGGTCTTGGACATGTTCATCTTAAGGCCAACCTTCAGAGATGCTACCCGAAGTTCGTCGAGCATAATTATCATGGAGGTCTGCAACGTTCTCAGCTAGGAGGATCAGGTCATCTGCGAACCTTAAATGCGACAGTCTCGCATTAATATACGCGAGTTTATCCGTTTTCATAGTTTTATTTCATCACTAATTTAATCTTACAGTTCTGTTACATCTCCGTCCAATTGCACTGACAATTACGCTAACAATACTTACGGTAAAGTAATACAATGGTAACAAATATGCATTCATTACAACTGTACTCTAAAGTAACAAAAAAAACTACTTGATAAATGTGTAAAAAACAACAAGAAAGTTAACAAATTTCTAACTAATTCAAGTCCAGGTTAAACGCCGCGACTTTGATATTATTTGATTTACCGCCCATCTGTGAATGCGTCAGCATCCGGGACCTGGATCTGCAAGTCATTAATGAGAGAAATGGCTCGGGCAGTGGGTGCATTTGCAGCTCTTGCAGTTCGCGCGTCCGGCCTCGCCAGCAGGCGCCGGCCCCGCCGCGCCGCCCGTGCCGCCGCCGGCCAGGCCGAGGCTCGGCGTGGGAACCGCCGACCCAACTCGTGCCAGGACATTCGGATTGGCTACCTCCCGTGAACCAGGGAATGATAGTGGACAATAAGAAGCAGTTTTCGTCTGAGCTCTAGGGTGTTAAGTCCGACCATTCCCAAGACAAATCGAAATGGGAAGAGATATGGATAATATCCATACAGCCGTTTGTAAATATATCTAGCAAATTCGCGTTGTGCTTCCTCGTACATGAGCGTGTATTTAACCTCGTGCCGATCCCACTCGATGGCCACATACTCCAATACCGAAATAAGCGAAGTAAAGTGCCAAATATTGCTATTTGAGTAGGTACTAGCAAATTGCGATGATATCCTCATTACGAATCCCAGCATTCTACAAGCTTTGTTACATGTTAGTCATAATATGACTTATGCTCCTGAAATTCTTCTATTTTGTATTGTGTTGAACATAGATATATGAAAGAGAGAGATTTGTAACGAAGCGAAATCGTGATGAGTCTCGGTGTCTCCGAGGTCGCGCCTTTGCCACGCTGTGATTGGCTAAAGCGCGAAGTGCAGCTACCGTATGACGCGGCACTAGAGAGGAGGCTACGTCGATAAATTATTATACATAGATATTTGATAAGGCCGGAATATAAAGAAAAATATTAAAATCGATCTATCATTCAATAAGAAATAAATATAGATTAAAATGTCGCATTGAACGATGTATATAATCTTTATGAACATATATTTGAATATGAACAAAGCAATTTATTAACGACATTATCTAAAAATTGCAGCTGGGAATTAAATGAACAAATAATTATTTAGACGGTTGTACCCTTAATACACATAATGTTATCTTACGTTTCCGCGATGGTCACATATTTAAATAAAACAATTTCAACCTTTGACAACGGTTATTGTAAGAGGCTCAGAATAATGAATATATACGATATAATCTATTTATATTGTTTTACTTTTATGAACATAAGATATTGATACAAAGGTCAAAATATGAAAGAAAAATTGAATATAATCAAATACATCAACAATTTATCGACCCTATTTGTCATCGGCACGGTCAGTCATAGCTCTAGTTCGCGGCCTGCTCGCAGCGGCCGTACCAAGAAATGACAGTACGGTTGTGAATATCGCTAGCAATTCGATACATTGCACGGTCGCCTACCAAATTACAACTTGCTTGCTATTTTAAGCCGTCAATGTAAAACGCATATACAATTTGTCACTGAATTGGTACGCCCAAGTAAAATCATTATGACATTTATGTCAGCGGTTTGTTGTTATATATTATTAAAACTACTAAAAATACGTGGTTTTGTCAAATAATAACTAAAAAAATCAATACTTACATGTGGTACGTGACTCAATAGTCCTTGAAATGTTTATTTACACTCCTATTTTTACAAGGAATAACGGCACAATTGGGCATTTTGCGGATATGTCCGAGCTCATTCTGCAGTCGCGGGTAAGTTGCGACTGGCTCATAGGGCGCGCATCTGTCACACTATAAAGGCCAATCGGCCATAACGCTGCGACATGTTCCATGCCTCCGTTAGCTATCTATACTGATCTGTGGTGTTGAAGCTGTAACACCATTATGTTCGAGAATATTGAAAACTCAAGCGAGTTGCTTCTCGGATTGTTAGTGTTAATGACACTCGGATTTATATTTTGGATGGGTACGGTGTATGACTCACTCATATGACTGCGATCGCTAACCCGCCTGCCCAGCGTGCGGCAACAATCCCCTTTTTGAAGGCCTATGTCCAGCAGTGGACGTTTATCGGTCGAGAATGATGATGATGATGGAACTGACAGAGATAATTGCTCCAAATGTTCGATCTTTATTTATTTTTTATTCGTGTTTATTAAATTTTGTTTTACTTCTCGGTTTGATGTTACAACATTTATTCATTCTCGTAAATGAATATACAGGGTGTTTTCAAATTAGTCACGGATACCTTAGGGTATGCATGTGTTCATGATAAGGAATCATTTTACTTATGGGACTCATATCGAAAAATCGAAAAAATAAAATCACTTTCTATGAAATGTTGATCACCCGATGAAACCACTTTGTATGAAAAGGCCGATTTTTTTTTTCAAGATTTCGATATGAGTCTCATAAGGAAAGTTGTCCGTTATCATGAACACATGCATACCCTAAGGTATCCGTGACTAATTTGAAAGCACCTTATATAAATAAAACGATGAAAACGGATAAACTCGCGTACCTATATTAACTAATTTTAACTTCATTCCGACGTTTCGAAGACTTACTTTTTTTAGTACTGGCAAAAAAAATTTTTTTTTTTTAATTATTTTAAATTTCCTTATTAATCAAAATTGTATGTTTCGGTTTAATGCATGATGATCTTAAGATATACTACAAATGTTTTTTTTGAAAAGAGTTGTCCCGCTGAGTTTCTTGCCGGTCCCAATTTTTGGGGATACCTTCCTAACAATACAATCATACAAAGGAAGGAAATATTTCTTCATGGCGTAGGGATAGAACCGGCGTAGATTATTTATTTTGTCTCTTGTCTTCATTCTGAGAATATTTGTAATGAATAACTAGCTTAATTTGCAAAGGGGATTGGGTATTTTTGTATGGACTAGTGGCGTCATTTTTTTTTTCAGCGGCCATCGTTTATGTTACTACTATTTTGTAGTGCTCCCTTAGACTAGCTTATTTACAAAATAAGTTTTGCCGTAAGTAATATCGGAGCCAAGATATGGCCCTTCAAACAATGTTATTGGACCAGTGAATATACCTAACTAAGACAGGTTTAGGAGACAGCTTAGATGACTACAGGCTTATTTAACTCGATAATACTACTAACAAAGATAAAAGGATATTGCCCATAAAGTATAATAGTTAATTTAACCGACTTAAAAAAAGAAGATCTTAGGTATATGAAAATGCAACTGTATTTTCTTATGCGATTTCTATGCTGTCTGTTTAGTGAACATTAAAAATGTTGCAAAATGGTTTCAACAGACGGTTCACCCTCTGACTACACCATAAGGAAACACAGGTGTGATGCACACATGCAAAATTGTTTGACATATTTTCAAGTAGGAAATGTACCTAATTAGATTAGTTTTTAGATTAGAATTGTTAATGCTTTTTTATGTATACAACACAACATATGTGACATTATTTGGGATATGGGGCCTTATTTTCGATGGCTTTTACGTCCGGTGACGTCGTATTTGTATACAAACATGACCCAATGACAATAACGTCCCTTTTCCCAGATAACGTCATTTGTAATTTTTAGTATTACGTTGAATTACTTTTTTACACATTTTCTGGCTCGTCGTTAACTTCATTCTCAATATTATCTTGACGAATCACTCTCACTAAAAACTGTGCCGGGGGATCAAGGTGTTCTTGATACCTACCCCATCCCAAGAACCATATAATTGACATTACATGTAAGCAACAGCCTAAGGTCCTCTTCCCAACAACACATGAACAATAATGTCCTAATATTGCCTCTGGGCCTTGTAATCCACCATCTACAGCAACATAAACAAAATACTGTCTTCTGTTGGAGTGCCGCGATTGTAATCTGCCTCTTAAAAGCCACGGATCGATGCAATCGGGATTTTGGTCGCAGAAATCTTGCAAATTGGGTTCTTTGTATACCTCATTTACGTAGGATCCGTTTTTGATGTGCTCACAATAATAGCTTCGAGCTTGCTCGATTTGATATGTGCCCAGTGCGTAAATTATTAGATCGTCTGCCGTTAATTGTGGAAAATCGTCCATTCCCGGAACTTCAGCATTCATCGATGTTCAATAGAACGTTCATCGACATGCCTCATAAAATCGTCGTGTTAAAGAAAAAAGGAACTATCTCTAAATAATCATTGACCGAAAAAGAACCTTATGTCCAAGGTTACCATATGAGTTAAGGTTAGGTTTTACGTGGCATGTGTATGCCATAGTAGTTTTAACTCATTCCAATGCATTTCAAAAATAAATGTGAGTCTTTACTATAAAACTTTAAAGTATGATATCTCGGCTCCGATATAATTTAGCTATATGCACTTTATAATAAAATAAGTTTATTTTAAATTGCTCTTTTCAAATTTACCACTTTCATGAGTGGCCGCCAAAATTTAAAAACGACGCCAACTTTACCCAAACCCCTTTTGTATGTACATCCACCCTTAAAATTTATTGTCTGTGGTTTAGTAATTTTTCTTTGGTGGATAGTTTTGTACTTATCTTTCTTATTTTGATGGAGGTAGATCTATCAAATTTCCTCCATTGTCAGTCATCCGCAGACCGAAGTAAAGTGTTCGAAACGTCGGAATGAAGTTAAAATTAGTTAATATACGCGAGTTTATCCGTTTTCATAGTTTTATTTCATGAGTAATCCTCGCGGTAACCGAAGAAAATAGCACCTTATATAATAAGAAAGCAATAATTTGTGGCATTATTTATAATTCATTCAAATAATTATACTAACACATACAGTATATTTTATTTATATTTCATATTAAGTCTTTTAAGAGTATACATATACTTATGACAAGTTACACATTCCTCGATAGAGCATCGTCTGATACTCTGATATATAACAGCTATACATGGAAGTTATAATCAGGTTTATTTATTCTTAAAACCAGTGACTTTACACCCCTGTTTTAGAGGTCAATCTTCAGTTCAGCGACCGTTTGAGGTCGCAATCCATTACCAAATCAATAAACTTCCAAATACAATAGAATTTCGATATTTAATGTTCAGCTATGAATCTGACAGTTGTTTCGACCTCATGCTTACGTAGCGCAAACAGCAACAGCAACCGTCGAGTTCAGTATCGCGGGCCTCCTCCCCGACCACTCGCGGACACTACACTAACGTTGTTCACCTTTAACGTGTCTTTCTAAAACGTATTATTATATATTTACTAGCATATTAAGTGTAGAGTTAAATATGTAAATACCTCCTACCCGGAATGAATCTTCTGGTGCCTTCGTAACTCTGTCTTTGTAATACACCTGTACTCACAAAAATTACATTTGTGAGGCTTATCCCCAGCGTGTGACATCTCATGACTTCGTAAGTGTGATGGCTTCTTCCTAGTATGAATCCTCTGATGCCTTCGTAAATCCGAACTAGTGCCACACCTGTACTCACAGAGATTACATTTGTAAGGCTTAACGCCAGTGTGTGTCATCTCATGAATTTGTAGATGCGATTTCCGACTGAACTTCGAATCACATGTGCTGCATTTAAACGGCTTCTCCCCAGTATGAATCATCTGGTGGTTTCGTAAGTGTTGCTTAGTAATGCACCTGTACTCACAGATATTACATTTGTGAGGCTTAACGCCAGTGTGTGTCATCTCATGTCTTAGTAAGTGTTGTCGCTTACTGAATTGTTTGTTACATGTGCTGCATTTAAACGGTTTCTCGCCAGTATGAATCGTCTGGTGAATTCGGAATGTACAACGATCATTACACCTGTACTCGCAGAGATTACATTTGTAAGGCTTAACGCCAGTGTGTGTTTTCTCATGACGTTTTAGACTTTGTTTCTCTCTAAACTTAAAGTTACATGTGCTGCATTTAAATGGCTTCTCTCCAGTATGAATCATTTGGTGAACTCTCAAGTTACTACGCGTAATGCACGTGTACTCACAGAGATTACATTTGTAAGGCTTAACGCCAGTGTGTGTCATCTCATGTCTTTGTAGAATTGATTTCTGACTGAATTTTTTGTTGCATAGGCTACATTGAAATGGCTTCAGTCCCGTATGTAGCATTTGATGTCTTACAAGCCGTGATTTCCAGGGGCTTGTGTAATCACAGTGGCTACACTGAAAAGGCTCCTTGCCAGTATGTATCATTTTGTGAAGTAGAAAGCTTATTTTGCCGTTACTCTTGTAATCACAAGTGCTACATTTGTAAGTCTTTCTCCCGGCGCGTATCTTTTGTTGTTTGTGTGAATTACCTTTATTGGGACATGTATTTACATTGTGATTCTTTATATGGGCCCGCAAATTGTTTTTATGACCTGTCGTGTACTCACACACATCACACATGAAATACGACACACCATGCTCTCTCTTCTCGTGCTCTAGTAAACGCAATTTCGTATTAAATTTACTACTACAAAAAGCACAATATAACAAACGGTGAGTGCGTTGTATGTGATTCCTTAAAATAAACTTATCAGTGTAACGATCGCCGCAGTGTTCACACGTGTAAGGTTTCTCCCCACCGCGCATGCTCGTGTGTCCCTCATCGCCGCGGAGGCGCTCGAGCCTCACGGAGCAAGTCATCGCGAGCTGTCGCCGGGCGCGAGGACAGACTGCAACAACAATACAAGTCAAACGTGAGACCACGCGAGTGCGAGAGGGACAGAAATTGAACGACGGTTACGGCATCTGTAGTTGAGTTGCTGAACTTCACATGTTAATACTGTAACTTTGTCCTTCTACAGATAGTGTTGGAATGGAAGGTTTGTACGATTTTATAAAGGTATAACATATGTACTAAAAATAAATAATAAACTGAAATATTTGAAAAATCTTGCCTTCTATCGCCAACACAGTTATTCGTGGGCTGTGGCCCTAATTACAATGCGTGATCAATAATTACCGTCTTTTTAAAAAAAGACAATAAGAAAATAATATATAGTAGTCAGAATTTGTTTCTTCAAATTTATTTTTTGACAGTAAACTTTAATGAAAAAACTAGAATACAACCTGGGCTGTAACAAACTCCAACCACAACTTTTCTTGCTAACTAAGCTACTAAAGCTCGCCAATGTGATACAAACTTTTATGAACGACATCTCCATAGCTTCATTTGTTTTCAATTTATTGATTAATTAGTCACATCGTTTTTGTAAGCTGATACTCACACAACAACTCCAAACTTTTCTCATCTTCGTCCACAATCTCTGGCTTGGCTAGAGGATCTTCACCTGAATCAAACATACAATTAAACAACTTACTTAGCAATAAAAAATTATATGTACAACTTATACAAACATACAATTAAATAACTTATTCAGTAACTCACATGACATGTCTTTGGCTCATTGTTATGGTTCATAATAATACCAAGTAGTTCTAGTTTATTGTAACATAATCTGAGCCAGCTAGTGTATCTCTGCAATCAAACCATTTGTAAATACTCACACAACATCTCATCACGCTGATGTTCCGGCAGATCTCCAAACAACATCTCTGTTTTCATCGGGTGCTCTTCACCTGCATCAAATTGATGTTTCAAACAATACGCTATTTACACTTGACAATGAGTAGTAAATGATGTAACATGTTGCAGCTACTTGTGTTTATGGCTAGTTACATTCACAGTATTCTCAGTATTGTAACATGCAATACAAGCAGAAGTCCTTATCTAATTAATAGTGTTAAAAAGAGACCTTCACTTGTAATACACTAATAACTAGATAACGACTTCAGCTTGTATTACAAGTTACAAGCTTTCGAGAAATAGGCCCCAGGTACTCACACAGCACAGGCTCCTCACTGGCCCCGTCTCCATCCTGCAGCTCAGGCTCCACTGCCTCTTCTTCCTCTAAAGAGAACAAACATAACTCAAGTCAGTTTACTAAACATTATTTAAAAAGCTACTAGTTACTGCCTATACTTTTAGCTATCAATTACAATTCTATCTGCTCACTTATATGGTGAAAAATCAGCCATCAACACCTTGTCTGAGGAAATGTGATAGTAGTACCAGTATTCCATGTTTGACAGATGTTTGAAACTCATAGATCTTGAGGCTTCTTGTAGGTAAAACTTGAGGCTTTCTTACCTTTGACACAGATCTCTCCCTGCAGCTCGGCCTGGCAGCGCTGCACTTGCCGCTTGAAGTCGCTCGCGTCTCGCAGGCGGCCCACGCACTTCCAGCAGATGCCGCGCGAGCCCGAGCCGTCCGACGGCATCTGCCCGTGTAATTATATCGTATTGAAAAAACATGCCGCTGGATACATTTTAAAAACAAGTATTCCTAAATCAAGTGGAGATAATTATTATAACATCAACGAGGACGCACATGTATATCGAAGCACTGCTCCAACATGTCGGAATATATCTCCGTTATGCCGTGTTCTGTGTACGGCGTCGTCAGGTCCTTGTCCGGAGCACCCCGCAGGCAGCAGCAACATGAGTGCGGCACGTCCATCACCGGGTTGTCGAATAATGCAACAAACAATTAGTTAAATTTGTATTGCGTACTTCACAGCAACAGCAATAAATTGCGATTATGTTTATTTGTATATCCCCAATATTATAGAATTAATGATAAAAATAAAATAATAGTATAGTATCTAATCTGTCATCGGTCACTGTCGTTGCCATCGTCGCCCACAGATACTCGTAAAGGCGAATCCCTTAAACCCGTATTACACGATTGGCAACGACGGCATCCGACATATCAGCACAACAGTCACATTGAATTAACTTAATTTTAGAAGCTAGTACATAATAGACAACTTTTACCTAAAAATAAAATTTATATTAAGTTACTAACCTTGTTCCAAGCCTACAAATTGAGATGGCGACATCTGTTTCATGCTGGCAACACCACAGTTCCTATGACATTAGGCACAATTCCCCCCCTTTTTGTAACGGTTTCGAATCCAGCTGGCAGGCTGCGGGCCAATGCTCAGACCATTGGATTCTCAATTTGAATATCCTGACCTACCGTCCGATGAGGCTAGTGGACGGTAGGTAGGCAGCCACTGTGTACAGACAGGTGGCAGTATAAAGCTACTGTGGGTAGACAGGTAGCAATATTTTGGTGATTATGTAAACATACAGCTTTCAGCTGTAGGTGGCTATGTTTACAGATATTTCCACTGATTACGCTGAAAAGATAAGCTTAAAACTATACCCTATTGCTGAAATAAAAGCCTTATTAGAGTTATTAGATACTATACCTTGGTTTCTGCTGAAATATTTGCATGATGCTATGTGTATGTGCATGAAATTAATCGTGTGAATCAGAGTATTAAATTTGAATACAAAGCCAGCAGACAGCAATTAAATTAGGCTTGGAACAAGGTTAGTAACTTAATATAAATTTTATTTTTAGGTAAAATTTGTCTATTAAGTTGACTGAACCTTGTTCCAAGCCTACAAATTGAGAAGTGTTTGATATCGACTGCTGGATGAGTGAGGAATTGTGAGAAGATAACGCCAATGTGAACAAAAAATAAATGACTGAACAGAATCATAAGAAAACGTATATTCGATTATCAATATATTAATTACTACTGATATAGCTAAACATTTTGCAAACAGATTGTTTCATTAAATCTTATTGATTTTTTCTATATAAATATACATTAGTAAACAAGTATCTATGAATTATATGGTCTTAAAACATTTATCTAAAGGGTTTGAATTATGGTTTTCAGTACAAATTGTTTTCTTATAAAACTTGTGAAAAGTATTAGCACTCTGCCAGTTGCCTCTTTCTAATATAGAGTCTGGCTAACGAAAGCTGAGAATGAGTTTTTTACGGAACTTTTCATATGGCATCACAAGCTGAATTATCAAACGTCATGTTCTGTCTTTCGTTCGACTTGACACCCATTGCTCGCTTTCCACAATTGCAACGTTTTAAGGTGTTTATGATGAAAAATACTATGAAAAGTAATGTTCGTAAGCTGCTGCGTACTATAATAAGTAAATATAAAGAAAAACAAGAGGAGAAAATCATCGCTTAAAAGGAAAAACATGAGTGTTTACACACGATATCGGTGTTCCTAGGTTAGTACGAAGTACCATTTTGATACTTACCTTTATTCAATAAATTTTCTTGTACTCATTATCTAATATACTATCGACTATAATAGATTTAAGTTTGTATTTATGTTAGATTGATTTAAAATGGTCATTTGTTTTTTTTACCAGAAAGTCTGGGAGAGGTTGAAGGAGTTAACGCTGTCAAAATACGGTATAAAAGTTATGCTAGTTGGAGAAGAAAGAAAAAAGTTCGCGAGTATAACTGCCTCAGATTGGAAATCAATGACTGACCATGTCATTCATGTGGAAGATAAGTACAGCGAAGGAGACAATGTCATAAAAACTGCATTAGATGAGTTTATTATGAGATTTATGTGTTATGGCACAAATAGTATGAATCATTAATATGAATCATTGTATGAGTTTTTTTAAGTCTGACTTTAATTATTCTGAATAAAAAATATAAATATTTCGTTTCCTATTTATTAAAAACACACACACCGGCAGAATTATATTTTTTTAGTACAGATGGTGCATTTTTTAGGCTCTAGTGTGAGAAGTGGGTCATTTTAAGTCAGGTTCAAAACTTCGGAGGGCCATCTGTACTAAAAAACGTCTTACGAGACACGTGCAATAACGAAATTCGTAACTTGTGTCGATTTAAAACACTCCCTATCGGTCGTGTTTTAAAAAATCGCCACTCGTTTAGAATTTCACGTGTTTCGCACTTGTGTCGTAATGGACAATTTTATAGGTAGTTTTAATCATGATTACACCCATTCTGCGATGATACAATTTACAAATCGTTACTAATATTACCTATACCTATGTATAGACATATAATAGTGTTATATCCAAGTGTGAAAATCACTCTGTTTTTCGGCCATATTATGGTATAAAGACTATAATGATATGAAGAGCTGAAAAACATATCAAATTTTAAGCCAATCTGTTTAGTTATTTTCAAGTTATATCATAGGTTCGACACATTACCAAGCTAGTTTTAACTTTTTACATACATATGTACGTAAAAAGTTAAAACTAACCACAAAATAGGTACATAATATGTATGTAAAAAGTTAAAACTAACTTGGTGCTGTCGAATCTATGAAATAACTAAACAGATTTGCTTAAAATTTGATATGGGATCCATTTAGAGTAGTAGGTACCTACAATACCTACATCATATTGCATTGTGTCATGCAGACAAAGTTGCATGGAACAGCTACGTTATGTACATATATGTAACATATTAATTTGGATTGTAATAAATACAGGTAATTTAACAAAATAATTTTAAGTTTTAAATATATTACAAGTATCAAGACTGATTTTCGGGGTGCAACCCAGTGATACCATACTCTATATTTTATTAATTTGCCGCCATTTCTCATTCTCAGCTTTCGTTAGCCAGACTCTATCATTAATATTATGATTATCAAGCCAGCCTGACGAAGCAACCGCGGAACGGACACTGCCCGCTGTACTGTTAATGTTAGCATCTTTAAGAACTGATTTTATCCATCCACCAATAATGGTTCGTGAAGCTGGCTTTACATGTCCACATGTGGAAATGAATAATTTTTCAATATTCCCTCTTCGGTTCTGAGACAAGGAGATCAATAATTTGATCCAATACACAGGGTCAATATTTTTATTTAAATCACATTTTAATAATTTCCAACCAGATTGTCTGCGCGATACGCTGTCTGTCTTGGAACCGAACTCAGGCCAAAATATGACATAATCAGATTCTATCCTACAGCTAGATTTATTTATATTTAATAACGTTAGGTCATGAACACGTCGTCCAGAACACAGTAATAACAGAATTGCACATCTCTTAGATACTTCAAATAAATTGGATTGGGATGGTTCATTATTTTCTAAGTACGAGCACAACTCCTTAACGTCCCAAATACTCCTATCCTTAACGGGCGTAGATCTACTTAGAGCTATAGCTTTCAAAGCCTGGCGGACAATTATATGGGCGCTAAGAGGTGGACCTGACGTTATAGGACAAAAAGTTGAAACTACAGACTTGTGTAAGCAAATTGTGCTATACGATAACTTTTCAACTAGATGCAAGTCTGTGAGAAATCTTGCCAAATCTTGCGGTTGGGGGCTATCTTTATTAGTTTTATTATTACAACACCATTTACACCACCTTAGCCATGCTGGCTTATAAGACGCTAACGAAGACTGCCGCCAACCGCTAGCAAGTAAATCTTTTTGTTTATCGGTCCATGTCCCTAGCAGGGTGGCCCACCCCGTATCAGCCAGACTTCCAAAACCATCCGCTTGACATCGACCGGAGGTCTTTGAGTTTGAACATCTACTAACCGGTTCTGCAGATCTCGAATCTCGGTTGGAGGAGCCAGAGATCGATTCTTGAGATCGCTGCGCCAAAATACCTTCTCCCAGTTCGGTACAATCATGAGATACATACCTTTTGCGTTGTTTAGATGACTGAGAACCCTCGGGATTAGGCATGGAGGAGGAAAAATCCAAGCCAGGTGATATACCCACCTCTGACTGAACGCATCGACGAAGGCCGCGTCTGGATCCGTCTGATCCAGACTCGCATATATCGGTACCACGTGGGCTCTCTTCGATGCGAATAGGTCGATTTGAGGAGTTCCCCAAACCTGGAATATGCGGTTGGTCGCTTGAGGTAGAAGGTGCCACTCTGACTGACCGCGAAGCCGCGAGAGTCTGTCGGCCTCCGTGTTGTATCTGCCGGGAATGAATTGGATTGTCATGTGAATGTGATACCGGTCCAACGCATCCAGCACCTGATATGTCATCTCCATCATTTGTTGAGACCTCGTACCGCCTTCGTTGCGCAAGTAAGACACAACTGTCCGATTGTCCGACATAATCATCAACGACGATTGTGTCAGTAAGTGGCGCTGAGAGATTATTACCTTTTGCACTGCCATCATTTCCTGGAGATTGGAATGCTGATAAGCCTCCTCCTGCGTCCATTGACCAGCCAACGGCGTGCTGTTTAGCAGGGCGCCCCAACCCTGACCGGAAGCATCCGTTGTCAAGAAGAATTGAGGCACTGGAGGGTGGAGGGAAGACTTGAAAATTACGTGATCGATCCACCAATTCAGCTCTGCATATAGGGTCGGAGGCAGACTTACCTTCACTCTTGGGCTGACATGTAGCGACAGGTTGCAGAACGCCAGTAATCGCCACTTGCGATCTAACAACGTCCGGCATTTTTGTAAGACATTCTGTACCTTTTCCTCTGGTAGGAACTTCAGGTTGGTCCAAGGATCCCACTGAATACCCAAGAACTCCATTGACCGTTGGGGATTCAAAACAGACTTGTCGTAATTTATTGTCAGCCCTAGATCCTCGAGGATCCGTAGGGTGAGATTTACTTGTTGTTTGAGCAATATCAGGCTCTGGCACGCAAGAAGAAAGTCGTCCAAGTACACGATGACTCTGATACCGCGAGACCTTAATACTTCCGCAATCCAATTGGTGACCAGAGCAAAGGTTCTCGGAGATGACGAAAGGCCGAATGGAAGGGAGGTTACTTGCCACATCCGTTGCTGAAAAATTATCCTCAGAAATCTTCGGTGTGAAGCACAGACTGGGATGTGAAAGTAAGCGTTGTGAAGATCCAGTTTGACTAACCAATCGCACTGTTGAAGAAAGTCTGGAACCCTGTACATGTTGATGAGATGGAACTTTGCTACATACACGTATTTGTTGAGTTGTCTCAGGTTGAAGACTGGACGTACGCTTCCTTCTTTCTTCGGGACCAAAAACATGGGCGAAACGAAACTTGGGGTCAGCGGGGCTGGCTCTAGTACCCCCTGTTCTATCATATTCTTTATTTGGATGACCATCTCCCGACTTACTTTTGTGGATAATTTTGACGAAAGTCTGGAGGGGTGGACTAGAGGCGGCTTCTTGACAAAGGGTATTCGATACCCAGATATGATTTTGATTACGTAGTCTGGAGCCCCTAGAGCCCTCCATTGATCCAAAAATTTTACCAGTTGCCCCGCTTGGAAGTTGTGATAGTCAGTCGTGCCTCCTGCGAGATCGCCTACCTTGTTTATTCCTGTAGAATTTCTCACCTTGTGGGTTGGGTCGAAACGACCCAGCTTTACGCTTTCTATCCCGAGGGGCAGAAGCGGGGGCAGCAGTAACAGAAGGGCCAGAATATACACGGAAACTAGAGTAGTCTGCATTCTTATTTTGCTCGGACTGTGAGGCTCTTTGCGCAAGAGCTCGTTTGGTAGCAGCTCCTTGCGCAGGAGTGCGTGTAAATACCTTATCGATACCACCATTCTTTGTTATGCAGTCCGAAAACCGTTTATCATCAAAGAGATGCTCCTGTGTTGGTGGGATCCTTCGCAGAGACTCCTTCAAGTACCGATCCTTGACAAAATTCAACACCACATCTCTACGTTGCTGAATAATGTCTGCGCGACGGCCACAAACCATCTGCAAGAGGTCCAAGTGAATACGAGAATACTCACCTTCGGAAAATACTTCATTGATTTTGCCCGCTACTACTTCCACCGTACATTCTGGTTGTGAGCTTAACCAAGTCACGAAGGTTTCAAAGCCAGCCTTCAATTTTTCGTTTTGTATGATGAGTGCATGTGAAACGGCGGCAAGAGTCTTTTCCGTAACGGCGAGGGCCCGGTTACGATCAAAAGATTTTATCATGTCATTGCTCTCTAGCTCAGTAAAGCCAGGAGACGACACGTAAGTATTCTGAGCATCTATGTAACGTACCTGGGACCAGTTGTTCGAATTGAAATGCTGCAATTTGTCCAATATCTCACTATGCTCCTTTGAGGTTATGGCGCCCGACGACTTGAGGGTAGTTTCAAGCTTGAAACTAATATTTTTTGCAGTCTCCGTCGCCGGAGCTGATGGAACCGAAGTTTCCGGCTTCTCCAGGTCGTCAGGCGAATAAATGGATAATACGTCAGAATCACTGGAGTACTCTCTTGGGTGAGAACTAAAATTGCGACTCAAAGTGCTTACCTCATGAGCCAATTTGGACACTACGTCCTCTAACCTGGCCATCCGCTCGTGCTCAGTTGATGTGCCCGTGTCATTTGGAGGATCCATTTAGGAACTGAATGAAGCTTTAGAAAAAATAACGGTTTTTTCTAATAATAGGTGTTTCCTCAGCCAGAAACAAAACGCCAATGGTCTGAGCATTGGCCCGCAGCCTGCCAGCTGGATTCGAAACCGTTACAAAAAGGGGGGGAATTGTGCCTAATGTCATAGGAACTGTGGTGTTGCCAGCATGAAACAGATGTCGCCATCTCAATTTGTAGGCTTGGAACAAGGTTCAGTCAACTTAATAGTGGCTTATATTATATCCCCAAAGTATTTTTATTGCCGGTTCTGCGGATAACTGTTTTAGTGAAAACAATTTAATCATTAAATGTTGTCTCCATTACATGATGACAAGGCCACGCATTATATGGCTGCACAATACTACCTTCCGTCAGCTGTTACTGTCATTCTACTCTACTCATTCTATCAAGTCAGACGCAGGACGCAGGACCATCGCAGGACGCAGGACATCTCACGTTCACTTTTATACCGGAGTTTACAGTCTACTTTTGTTACTCTCTTCTCTTGTATGCTTCTGCTGTTACGTTACCGTCCGGTATTCACATACAGTACTCCTCTACACCTCGACAGTATAACATCGGTCGCAGGATGTCGCTAAACGCTATGCGCGTGAAAGAGGAACACGGCGACGAAGCTTTCGTCGACGGTGAGTTTGGGGCAGTTACTTCATATATTATATTATGTACTAATTAGCGTGTGCTTTTTAGGTATTGTTATAATTGTATTAGGTATGTCAGCAAAAAAGGCTTTAAAATTGAAATTGACTTCAATTCGCATAGACAGGCTGCCGTAGCCTACGGAGCTTGCGATACTAGAAACATATTATAAACTCTTGTTTTTGTAGAACCCCATAATGTACACTGTAATATAACTAAATTAAAGTCCTATGTTTGACTGGTTTGAAGCTAAATATTCCTGATCACGGATTATGAATCATTGTGTATTGATACATCGTTTGACAGTTGTTAAAGAGGAAGCGGAATACATGGAAGAGGACCATGAAGGAGTGGATGTAAAGGAGGAGCCTTATTTCTCGGACAGCGAAGCGCGAGCGGGCCTGTTCACCGACCATGTGCTGAAAGAGGAGTTTGAGCTGGGGCCGGAGTCTCTGCACCGCCCCAACGTTACGGTAGCATTTCGTGGTGAGTAATCAAATATTTATCTCCAGCTGAACCACCATGTCTGATGATACATTTGGAGCATTCAATATACTTACATATATTGTTGTACCCTTTCATTAACAGAATATGATAAGATAAACAATTATTCTGAGACTACATGACATTAGTAAACACTTAGTAAAGCTTGTACTATGAGTGCTCAGCGTTCATGGCGACAAGTGTAATAGCCTCCTAAGTCCCAAGTGCCTTCTAAAAGAACAAAATGGCGTTCATCATTAAGTCCTGGGTAATAAAATTTTAAAGGTCATTCAATCACAATGTAAACATTAATTCCATGACGTCAGGACTTAACAATGGTTGCCAATTTTTGTTCTTTAAAACGCCACCTCGGTCTTTCTGACTAAAAATATTTTAAAAGGCCCGGGCCTTACGAGGATAGAGGAGCACATATCCATACTCATCATACAAATATAAGTAAGGCCCAATGTAGATTACATTGTACACTACAATTCAATGCAATTCAAACTCAATGAAGTAGTATTTCATTTGTTTAATTGACTATACAAACAAAAGAAATTTAGCACCATTTGTTACACAGGAAGGTCCAAAATATCATTGATGATTTCAATGATAGTATGGTGGGCCCTACGAGGATGCCCTTGCCAGTATTTCAACCTTGGGATATCCAGGCCTAGAGTTTGTCATTAGCACTGGGCCTTCAAAATGCTCCTAGCAAATCTGTTTATTTAACATACAGCTTATTTAGGCCACCATCACCAGCCTATGATAGTCCACTGCAGAACGTAGGCCTCTCCTATTAACTATGCGTATAGACGCATCAGGAGGTAAATGCCCATAATCGCCACGCTGGGCAAGCAGATTGGCGATCGCAGTAATGTGTCCACTATGATGACGCTGCTGCCCATCATCAATATTTTTTTTTTTTTTTTTCTTTCTTCTGGCTTTACTCCTTGCTTGTTTCCACAGCAAGGTGAATTTGCCAATGTCAAGGTGATTGTTGTTTTCCTTTTCCGATGGACTTTCACACGTGAGGAGAACGAGTTTCTATTTTTTTTTTTTTTTTGGTGATAGGATAGTATTGGGATACCTAAAAACAAACAATTTAATTTTGACTTCACAGACGAACACATGACAATTACAAAAGTTAAGCAAAAAAGCGGGAGCGGATGACAGTTTGTTAGTCGTGCCAACATGAAGGAAGGAAGACGAAGATAAAGTTAGAATAAATACAATAGTTACATAGGTGATATAGATTAGAGTTTTATGTTATGAGCTTGAATAAATTTAATGAGAATACTAGTCAGAGGAGGGTCCATAAAGCAGAGAAGCGAGCTGAAGCAAGTAGGTCGTGGGATATAGTCAGGCAATGCATCATACAGTGAAGAATTGTACTTTAGGCACGCAAAGAAAATATGGTCTAAATTACCTTCGTCGAGGCCACATTCACACAATGAGCTATCCCGGACCTTAATCTTTGCCAGAAATACCGGTGAACAAACGTGGCCTAAACGCAAACGGCAGATGGTTGATGTGACCCACTTCGGAGACTTGCGGAATTTATAGAACCAAGGTTTGCGAGGGATCTGGGGTTGTATATTACCATAGTGCCGTCCAACTCGAATCCTGGAGGAGTCCCAGTACTCCTGCCATGCATAGAACAGGTCAGTTTGCGCGCGTGTTAGTATGTCTGAGCTGTATATAACATTATGGATAACTAAGCCTGATGTGATAGCCTGTCTTGCCCAAGTATCAGCCGTCTCATTACCAATGATGCCACAGTGGCTTGGCACCCAACCTAAGATCACAAGAATGTCCCTAGCTTCCATTTGACGCAGGAGTGTTTTAATTTGTAGTATTAGTGGAAATTTACCTTTCATTCTGAACTGATTGCCCGCGATGGCTTGTAAGCAACTTTTACTATCAGAAAAGATGATGACTTTTTTAATATTGTGAGAGTCTGCATACTTAATTGCTTCCAGGATTGCCACAGCTTCTCCAGTAAAAATTGAGGATGCTGGAGGACATTTGATTGTCAGGGCTATTTTGTATTTTGGAATCCAGACTGCTGCTCCCACACAAGTTGCGGGGTCTACTTTCGAGGCGTCAGTAAACATTGGTAAGTAATCTGGCCATTTATTTAATAATTTATCGAATTTATTGTTTGCACCTGGATCATTTTTGAAAATGCCAAAGTCTAATAATACTTTGGGGGAGTAAATTATGGTTTCAAACGCTATTTCAAATAAGGGGTTAGTTCCTGATCTGTATGTGGTTGAATTGTTATTATTTAATTTTGATAGGGTTGTTATAATTCTTGGGGGAGTTTTATGTATCCAATATCGGTTTTCAGTGACCTCAGATGCAAGGGACCGCAACCGTGGAAGGAGTCTGTGATTGGACATTGAAGCAGCTTTGGTCAAGAATCTGTCAGCAAGATATTGTCTACGCAGATGAAGAGGGGCCTCTACACACTCAACCTGCATGGCATTTTTAGGGGAAGACTTCATAGCTCCTAATATGATGCGCAAACATTTAGCCTGTATAAGGTCTAATTTGCGTAAGTATTCCTTGTTGCATGGTTCCATTATAAAAGACCCATAATCCATATGACTGCGGATGGTGGCATTATAAAGTAACTTTTGACAATAAGGGTGGGAACCCCACCATACACCTGACAATGCTCGAAGCATATTAATGCTCTTTTCACATTTTCCTATAATGTATTTATGATGTGAAGTGCCAGACATATTACAGTCCAGAATGACACCCAGAAATTTCGCAGACTCCTTATTGGGAATGATATCTCCATCATAGCGCACATCCGCAGTGGGCATATTTCTTCTACGGCTGAATGTCACTGCAGAGCTCTTTGATGGAGATAAAGTCAAGCCATGCTCATCAAACCAATCCTTCAGGTATCCCAAGGCTGTGTTTAGACTTGTTGTTGCCTTCTCCATTGACTTTGAGGAGGTATACAGTACCAAATCATCTGCATACTGCAGGATATTACAGAATGATAGGACTGACTGTTCCAAATCGTAGGTGTAAATGCTATACAGCAATGGACTGAGAACCGAGCCCTGAGGGAGGCCTCTCCACAGTATTCGAGGGGGATAGTAGGAAGTACCATCCCGGATTTTAATGGATCTACCCATGAAAAGTTTGGTGACAATTTGGACAATCTTCACAGGGATACTCAGATTAAGCATTTTTGCTCTGAGCACCGGAAGAAGGACATTGTCGTAGGCTGCAGAGATGTCTAGGAAACATGCCAACAGATGTTCATTCTGTGATAGGGCCAATCTGATATCTGTGGTTAATATATTAAGGTTATCCATTGTACTCCGTCCCTTGCGGAAACCGAATTGTGTATCAGCCAGAAGTCCCTTGTTTTCTATAAACCACTCCAATCTATTCTTAACTAGGTGTTCGAGAATCTTGCCCATTGTAGCAGAAAGCGCAATTGGCCGGTACGAACTAGCCAAATCTGGGTCTTTATGTGGTTTCAGTATTGGGATAATGACCTGGCTCCTCCAGTCCTCTGGGATTTCCCCTGTATTAAAAGCGTGATTTAGAATGCTGAGTAGGTATTCTTGCGAGGATGCGTTTAGCTTGGATAGGAAACAGTAGGGAATGCCATCTTCACCAGGTGTGGTATTTCGGAGTCCATCAAGTGCCAACCTGAGTTCTGAGCTAGAAAACGGTCCTTCCAGAGGGCCTGCAGTTACAGACAGTAGTGGCGGTATTATGCAAGAAGCCTCAGGGACAGTTGGTGGAGCCAGCCTGTCGGCAAAGTCTGATAACCAGGGTGCATCTGAAGTTAGTATAGAGTCTGGCTTGAATGAGCCCCTAAATCTTTTAATCTTCTTCCATACTAGAGATGGAGGGGTTCTAGGAGACAAGCTCTCACAGAACTCCTTCCAACCCCTTTTTTTAGCTTTAGCAAGGAAACGTTTGGTATGAGCTGAAACTTTTTTAAAAGACAAGTAGTCATCCATGTTACCAGTTATGTTAAATTTATTTTCTGCCGAATTCCTTTTTTTAACTGCTGCAGTGCAGTCTGCATTCCACCAGGGAGGAGAGGGAATCTTGTTTCGGGCAGGTTTTTTTATAGGTATAAATTTATCAGCAGACTCCAAGATGAGGTTTTTAAAGTTTGGATAAGCCATACCGTCAGTAAATATGCCTGGGCACCGATTTTTTATTTCAGACTCGATGTATGACGCATATTTAGGCCAATCAGCTAACTGGGTTTTATGTTTCAGGAGGGGTTCAGGGGCAGGAGAGGGGACTACAGATGATGGTTTGGTGATAACAATGGGGAAGTGGTCACTACCAAATGACTGACGGAGAACTTGCCAAGACAGCAAGGAGGACAAATTAGGTGAACAGATAGATAAGTCTAGGACTGATTGTGGATTTTGACCAGGATAAACTCTGTGAGTAGGGGTTCCATCATTGATCACTACAACATTCATGTCGTCAAATAAGTCGAGTAGGGATGATGAGAAAGCATCTGAATGATATGAACCCCAGGAAATATTGTGGCAATTGAAGTCACCCAATATAAGGAGAGGAGGTGGGACAGCAGAGAGGATAGTTGTTAGTTCGTTTATAAGGCCCGGGTCAGGGTGAGGAATGTAGATGGAGATGAAATTAATGCCCATAACCTTAGCAGCTACGGCATTAATTGCATCTGAGTGTGGCGGGAGGGTTATTTGGGAGAAGGGAAAGGAATGTTTTATCAACAAAGCGCATCCTGCTAGTCCGTCATTACGGTCATCTCGGAGGCATGAGAAGCCCGGAATCCTAAAGAGGGCGCCGGGCCTCAACCATGTCTCCGAGATTGCCGCAACGGACACAGAATGTTTGTTGATTAATTGTATTATTTCGTTTTTTTTAGGAATAATACTTCGGCTATTCCATTGGAGAAAAGAAGCCAAAGAAGCCATTGGCGCTGAGACTTTCAACTAAGTGTATAAGGGTAGACGCAACGTTGTTCGGTAAGGAGTCGGACCATTTGGCAAGGATATTTACTACTACTTTCATAAGTAGTTCTAGGAGGTTCTCATTAGGGGTAATTTTGTTTAGTAATTCGAATAGTGCGTGGCCGTTGGGCGTCTGGGAGCGTGGGGTTTGGGTGATGTTGTTATGGGCTTGTCTGTCGTATCCCGGGGAGAGAGGGGCTCTAGCCCGGGGAGCTTGGAAAGTGGTTTTTCGGTATGATGTATTGGGGGAGGATGGGTTGGAGGAGGGGTGATATGGAGGCGCAGGAGGCAGTTTTCCAGGGCGGGGTTGTGATGTCCGTGTCCCTGGACATCTCTAATGCCTTCAACACCCTGCCCTGGGAAACAATAAAGGCGGCACTGAAATACCACAAAGTGCCCAATTACCTACAAGACCTCGTGGCGGACTACTTTGCCGGGCGCGTTGTGGTTTTTCCAACCAAAACTGGGGTTGGCAGGCGGGAAATGTCGTGCGGTGTTCCACAGGGCTCAGTCTTGGGCCCTCTTCTGTGGAACATCGGTTACGACTGGGTCCTTCGTGGTGCCATTATACGGGGTATTAGCGTCACGTGTTACGCGGACGACACCCTCGTTTCGGCCCGTGGCAGGACGCATCGCGAGGCGGCGTACATCGCGACGGCAGGGGTGGCACACGTGGTGCACCGCATCCGCGCTCTGGGCCTAGAGGTGGCTCTCCATAAATCTGAGGCCCTAGTGTTCCATGGGCCTCGGAATGCACCACCACCAGGGGCCGTAATCACAGTCGGAGGAACTTCAATCGCCGTCGGGTCGTCGATGAAGTACCTGGGAGTCATCCTCGACGGTCGATGGAAGTTCGACGAGCACTTCCGGCGCTTGGCCCCAAGAATTATGGCAGCAGCTGGTGCTCTCGGTCGGATTCTCCCAAAAAAATAAAGGAGGACCAAAAGGTGCGAGCAGGCGCCTGTATGTGGCGGTGGTACGCTCGATGGCGCTGTATGGAGCGCCAATATGGGCGGACAAACTGAGTGCTCGGAGCAGGGCCCAACTGCGGAGACCCCAGCGGGCCATAGCACTCAGGGTGGCTCGAGCATACCGCACCTGCTCATACATTAGCGCTTGCCTGATAGCCGGGTGCCCACCCTGGGACCTTGAGGCAGAAACTCTGGCAGAGGTTTATTGGAGGGTGAAGGAGGCCAGAGCGAGTGACAACTATCCCGCTCCGCAAGAAGTCCGCAAGTGGAGGGAAGAGTCCAGAAATGGCCTCTTTGAAAAGTGGGAGGAGAGATTAGAGATCCCGGGAGCTAGCCGGGAACTAGTGGAAGCCGCTCAACCCGTCCTTAAAAAATGGGTTGACCGTAAACACGGCACACCAACATACCACCTCACACAGATGCTCACGGGGCACGGTTGCTTTGGTAAATACCTGTGTGAGGTGGTAAGGCGAGAGGCAAACCCGAATTGCCACCATTGTGGAGGAGGGGTCGTGGACACAGCCTACCACACGCGCGTAGAGTGCCCAGCATGGGCGGAGCCTCGCGCTGCTTTGTCTGCGTCCGTAGGAGGAGACCTGTCGTTGCCGGCTTTGGCGAGGCGAATGGTCGAGGCCAAGGAGGCCTGGGAGGCAGTGGCCACCTTCTGCGCGGAAGTCATGGCGCAGAAGGAGGTGGCAGAGCGTGCGCGAGAGGACGACGCAGATGCGCCCCCTCAGCGCCGAAGAAGAACAGGGCGGCGGCGCAGAGCCTTTGCAGGCCGAATGCAGCTGCCGTAGAGAGGGACCTGCGGGTGATGGGCCGGGAGTCCCGTCATCCGCCCTGAGAGGTCCCGAGCCGGATAGCCCTCGAGTGTTCCGAGGTGCTGTCGGCGGAGTAGGCTGCTGAAGCAGCCGACAAGACGGGCCCGCAAGGGCAACGCTCGCGGGGTTCTCGGAGGTGTGCAGCAGCGTTCCCGAAGCCCCGCACATAGAGCGAGCGGTGGAACACCCCAGGGGTTTAGTCCGTGCGAGTCGGACATAACCACCCGGTTGCTCCCGGGCCGGGTGGTATCCATAAAGGATTCCCCTGGGTTAACAAAAAAAAAAAAAAAAAAAAAAGGGGTGATATGGAGACTGTGAGGCTCTAGAGAAATCTGGAGTGGGCTCAAACATTTCCTGGGCTACTACATCAGCATATGGTCTGCGGGCTGTTGTGAAGCGGGATGCAGCTTCTGCGTAGGAGACATTCTGCTCCGACATTGCCATTTTTATAGATTTTTGTCGCGCATATTCATTGCATTTTTTGTCGGTAGCAAAATGTCTGCCTGAGCAGAATATGCATGTTACATGCTCTGGGGCAACATTGCAGTCATCGCCGGGGTGTTTGGCTGCACATTTATAGCACCTTGCATCTGACCTGCACTGGGATTGGATATGGCCAAACCTAAGACACTTTCTGCACTGTATTATTGGAAGTTGGTATATTTCTACTGATAGTGAAGTGTAGTAGGCGAATATTTTTGATGGTAGCACCTGTCCTTCAAAGGTGACCGCCACGGATTGGGTTGGAACCCAAGCCGGGGAGCCATCCTCTTGACGTACTTTACGTTGGAGACGTCGAGCCTTTAGGATCTTACCTCTACCCTCTTTTAGATCTGTCCCGTTTACTAAGTCTTCCATAGACCAATCAGTTGGCACTCCTCGGACCAGCCCCATCCGTGACACATGGTACGAGGGAATGTCAGCTGAGAATTTATTTTTATCTAACATCGGGTGTTTTAGGAAAGTGTTGGCATCTACCGCAGTATTGAATGTAACCGATACCCTATTTCGTCCTACCGATTTAATACCATCCTTCATCACATTCTTTACGTTTGCCTGACAAAGTAGCAGGCCTACGTTAATTGGTTTTAGTGAGGCGTTGGAAGGGGTAGAGTTATCAGCTCTTGATACGTGAACTATGAATGGGCCATCATCATCATTGTTGTATACACGGGACTTAGCTTCCGTTATCGGGTGTTTTTTTTTTTTTTTTTTTTTTTTTTTTTTTTTTTTTTTTTTTTTTTTTTTTTTCCTGCTCTACCTCCAACATAATCGGAGCCTATGCTAAGCTTTCTCATGCATTCCAGTTCTCACTAGTATTCTTCTCGTACTTTCATGCTTCATTCTATATCTTTCTTTCATTCATCTCTCTCATACTATCTGTGGGTGGGACTCCCACCTATTCCATGGGGCTACGCTTGCAGACCATTTAGCCTCTCATGTCTACGCTACTGCTGTTCTTCTATTTTTATCTTTATTTATTTGCTTAGGGTGGGGTGTAATAAATGTTCGCAGACTGTCTTTATTTTTACATTTCTTTGTGCTACTTCAACTATTTTTACGCTAATTCTTACTTTACCTAGTTCTTATCTTATTTCTATTTAACATTTATATATACTTTTCTCGTATTTCACAACACATTTTCTAACACATTGCTTTTCTCAATTTAACTTTTTATACATTTTTATTTTCGTATTTTTATTACAATATATTTTTACAATATAGTATAAAGATACTTTGCTTATGCTGTTTTATTCCTATTGTTTACTATTTTTATTATTTTCTTGCAATAAGTTATAAATATGTCTCTCTTTTCTTTAGTTTCCATTATTTTATGGAGTCTTTCCCGTTCCAATTTCTCCTCTAGCTTCTGCTCTGCGTTGAACCTAAGGTAGCCAAAGACGGGACATTCCAAAATAATGTGAACCACAGTTTCGTCCATCTCGGGATCACACACGCATGATGGACTCTCCTTGCATTTGAAACGATTCAAATAGGCGGAGAATCCACCATGCCCGGTGAGCAGTTGCGTGGTGATGCTGTCTGGCCTTATATTCCGGATCGTTCTGTACGCGGCGACTGCGTCCGGGAAAAAGATCTTAGTGATCGCTGCTGTGTTTTCGTTTTCATACCTACTACTCCACTCGTGTAGGGTCTCCTCCCGGATGATTCGCTTCGCGTATGAGGCCGGACACCGGTCGTAGTCCGGCCCCTTTTTGGACTTCAGGGCCGCCTCTTTGGCAAGATAGTCTGCCCTCTCATTCCCTTCTAGACCAGCGTGTGCTTTAATCCAGAACAACGATATTTCTTTGTTCTGGAGTCTACATCCCCGAAGGTTCTCTCGTGTTTTTACTGCTAGAGGGTGGGGAGAGTTGTGATTTACGACCGTTTCTAGGGCGGCCCTGGAGTCGCTGTATACGCCAAACGTGGCCTCCCTACGTTGCAGTGCAACTTCTGTTGCCTTGCATAGGGCCAGTAGTTCGGCCTGATACACGGTACAGTACGGCGACAGTACAAGTTTGTGGGCTTTGGTCTCTGTGGTGCTGTTCCATACGGATACTGCCGCTCCGACCTTGCCCTCAATCTTACTGCCGTCTGTGAATATGCGCACGTCGTAGTTGGTATGCTCCGTGTATTGCTCCTCGTCATTCAGGCTGCCAAACTCCAGTCCCACTTGTTTTGCTGGATGCGGGGCCTGAATCCTGGGTGTCATTGTCTCCATCTCTCTTCCGCCCGATTCCTGTCGGGCTACTCCCTTCTTGGCCTCATAAAGTGAGGCCACCTCGCGGATTCGGAGGTCTAGGGGAAGCATCCCAGCCAGAAGCAGGGCGGCGTTGAGGGAAACCGTTCTGTAAGCCTTGCTTATTTTTTGGGCAAATCCTCTTTGCACCGCGTTCAGCTGTTTTATAATGCCGAGTTTTTTAGCTGCGGGTGCCCAGGCTGCTGCGGCATACAGCATGACTGGTTCTACCGCCGCTGTGTAGATAATGCGGATCACCTCAGGATGCAGGCCCCAACTAATCCGGGCTGTCCTTGCCAGTTTTTTATAAAAGTTGAGAGCCTTCCTGCAGACGTTCGCCACGTGGTGATTGAAAGTCAGTTTGTGGTCGATGGTAAGTCCCAGTATTTTCACTTCGTTTGACATGGCTATGTTTACACCGCCCATGCTCAGTCGTGGTTCATCAAATTTTAACTTTCTTGTGATAACCATGGCACATGTTTTGTGTGGTGCAAACTTTAGTTTATTGTCGATGCCCCACGATCGAACATGTTCGAGGGTCGCATTTGCTTGTATTTCCACCTCTAGAGCCGTCTTACCATCGAAAATCAATACCACGTCGTCTGCAAACGCCTGGCAGTAGACTCCCTTTTTTTCTAGCTGTTTGAGGAGAGGGTCAAGAAGAAGATTCCATAGGATGGGACCCCCTATGGATCCCTGAACGCAGCCCTTGGTGGTTTCTTTAGTGAACTCTTGCCCTGCGTACCTAACATTCACACTACGGTCTTTTAGGTAGCTGTCTATAGTCCTCCTCAGATTTACCGGGCAGTTTTCTTCGGATAGTCTGACTTTTATAGCCGGCCACCAAGCGCTGTCGAAGGCTCCCTCTATGTCCAATGATATCAGAGTTAGCAATCGTTTAGCGTTCAGTCTTTCGTATATGTGCTGCATAAGATCATAGAGGGAGTCTTCGGTGCCCCTTTGTGGCATAAAACCATACTGTCTAGGACTGATCTTCGGCAGTATGTGGTGCTTGAGCCGGGCTATCAGCATCTTTTCATATATTTTGCCCAATACAGGCAAAAGTCCAATCGGCCTATACGATTTAGGCAAGGCATAAGATTCCTTTCCCGGTTTTTTGAGTACCACCACTGTCGCCTCCTTCCACATTCTTGGGAAATAATGGTATTCAAAGCATTTATTTATGAGAGCCAGGAAGAAGTCAGAGTCACATTTGATGGCTTGAAAACATATATCGGCAGTGAAGCCGTCGGCTCCCGGTGCCTTTTTAGGATTAAATGATGACATCGTCACCTTTAGCTCACACTGAGTAAACGGTGGATCATGCGTTTCATCATGGTACCACTCGTTTACTTTTTGGGCCAATTTCCTGGTGTGACCATGTCTCACGTTATCCTCTTCCTCTCGGTCGTCAGGATAAAAGGTTTTCGCCAGCAGTTCCACAGATCCTTTTTCGTCGAGAGTTTTCCCATTTTCCTGCAGCAACTGATCCTCCTCTCGTTTTGTTATTTTTGCGAGGTACATTATTAGTATTCTGACTATTCTGATCTATGCTTCTAACACCGTCCTCGTCAGGAGGTTTCTCCTTCTCATTTCCGTCCATTCCTGCCCTAAGAAACTATTGTTAATATATTAAACTTTCACCAAATAAGGATTTGTATTATTTCGGGAAGTAACCTCAAACTACAACTCACTCAACGCGCTACTCCTCCGAACTCCATCATCAATATTTTATCAAATAATGGTCAGTGACACGCCGAGGCAGCTGACGGCCGCTGGCCGCCTCCCGTCACCGCCAGCGGCCGCTCGCCGCCTCCTGTGGCCGCTGGCATGGGCGACCGGCGGGTGCGAGTGATGGCGGAACAGCCGCGTGATGCCGCCGACGGTCGCGCGGCGCCGCAAGCCGCCTCGCGTCACCGCAGGCAACCGACGCCGACCGGCCGCGCGGCCGTCAGCGGCACCGCGCGACCTTTTCGAGTATTTCAAGCGACACTGATATTTTTTTATATGTAGATAAGTCTAAAATTATTTCACAATGAAAGGGATCGCCGTGTCGCTGCCGGCCGCTGCCATTCCGGTCTGAATCGGCCCTTATAATTAATTTCTGTAGAAACTAGTGTCTTAACTATGTCTTACCGAGTCATTAAAATAGCCAAGGTATGCCGATACTCGTACTGCCGTCCTAAACATAAACACAGTAACTAGTTTCGAAATATCAATCAACTGTTTACTTTATTCTCCTCCACATTATGTTGTTAATAATTTAATATTTTAATTAGCAGCTAGCACAGCACAATTTTTAGGATTCTGTCTGTACCCAAAATAAATACAAGAAACTTTGGCCTCAGTTTTCAATTTACCATTTGATGAGAAATCTTGGACCCAGGCCACTCTACCTATCCGGCACGGGGGTCTGGGTATCCGCTAAATTTCCAGTATATCTCTTCCTGCCTTTCTGTCCTCGGTGCACTGCGCTCAGACTCTAATCGCAAATATTTTGACTCCTTCTCTCGGGGTTATGGATGCGCATTGCACTGAGGCCAAGAACGTTTGGCTACTGACCTGCGCTAACACTGACCCGCCTGCCAATCCTTGTTTGCAGAGGCAATGGGACGAGCCGCTCTGTCGACTAGTGCGGAATAATCTTGTCAATACGTCAACTTGTCCGACAGATCGAGCTCGTCTTCTTGCGACTGCGGAATGGGAGGCGGGTCTATGGCTAAAAGCTCTTCCCTCGTCATCCATAGGTACGTTGTTGGATAATTGCACCTTCCGTCTGGCGACTAGTTTGCGCATAGGGGCAGCAACAAACGTCCCACATCGCTGCCAATGCGGAGCCATGGTCGACCGCCTGGGTCACCACAGACTCTCCTGCGGCCGGAGCGCCGGGCGCATACCTCGGCACGCCAGCATTAATGACATTATCCGACGGGCCCTTGTCAACGTGAAAGTTCCCGCCATCCTGGAGCCCGTTGGGCTGGCGAGGGACGATGGCAAGAGGCCCGACGGCATGACACTGGTGCCTTGGAAGATGGGACGCCCCTTGGTATGGGATGCTACATGTGTAGACACCCTCGTGCCGTCCCACCTTCCAGGTACTAGCAATAGTGCTGGCCGTGCTGCATCCACAGCGGAGGACCTCAAACGCCGCAAATATGCAACCATTGGCAGTGGCTATATGTTTGAGGCGTTTGGGGTCTGAACGCTGGGGCCTTGGGGACCCAATGCGCGTCGTCTCTACAGAGACATAGCCTCACGCCTAATCGATGCCACTGGTGACCAGAGGGCTGGTCAATATTTCGCTCAGCGAATAAGCATTGCCATACAACGTGGCAATGCGGCCAGCCTTCTGGGCACACTGCCCATTGGCAGCGATTTGGGCGAGATTTTTTATTTGTAGGTTCTTTTAATGTATATGTATTTTTTTTAATATTATTGATTATTTTATATAAGTTGTGTTAAATTAATTGTGTCATCGAATGTACTATTATGAAATATACCAAATTAAATTATTTTTTGTTATATAAAAAAAATAACAAAAAATTTTCGAAATTACTTCGTGCTATGTAAGTCTAAAAATTGTGTTGCCCTACGTGTAATTGTGTTGTCTTAACCGGCAGTCCAAAAATGTGAAAAATTTAGGGAAGATAGGACAAAACCTAAAATTCTCCTCAAAAATGAATTTTCAACAAAAAAACGTTTGTGGCGAGTGGACAAACTACAATTGAGTGTACATGTGAAGTTCAGCAACTCAACTACATGAATGAACTGATGCCGTAACCGGCGCTCATTTTCAGTCCCTCTCACACTTGCGTGGTCTCACGTTTGACTTGTATTGTTGTTGCAGTCTGTCCTCGCGCCCGGCGACAGCTCGCGATGACTTGCTCCGTGAGGCTCGAGCGCCTCCGCGGCGATGAGAGACACACGAGCATGCGCGGTGGGGAGAAACCTTACACGTGTGAACACTGCGGCGAACGTTACACTAACAAGACTATTTTAAGGAATCACATACAACATTCTCATAATTCGTCCAGAACCCAAGAGTTATCATGTGCTTTTTGTAGTTCTAAATTTCATACGAAGTTGCTTTTACTAGAGCACGAGAAGAGAGAACATGGTGTGTCGTATTTCATGTGTGATGTGTGCGAGTACACGACAGGTGATAAGAACAGTTTGCTGGCTCATTTGAGCATTCACAACGTAAATATACGACCAAGTAATAACATCGCGCACGCTGACGTTAAGCCTTACACATGTAATCTTTGTAAGTACAGGTGCATTACTAGTTCAAATTTACGAAAGCATCAGAGAATTCATACTGGGGAGAAGCCGTTTAAATGTGCTGCATGTAACAAAAAATTCAGTTTGAAATCATACCTACGAAAACATGAGATGACACACACTGGCGTTAAGCCTTACAAATGTAATCTTTGCGAGTACAAGTGCATTACTCGCGCAGTTTTACAAAAGCACCAGAGGATCCATACTGGGGAGAAGCCGTTTAAATGCAGCACATGTGACTTGAAGTTCACTCATAAATCAAACCTACAAACACATGAGATGACACACACTGGCGTTAAGCCTTACAAATGTAATTTCTGTGAGTACAGGTGCATTACTAAGCAAAACTTACGAAACCACCAGATGATTCATACTGGGGAGAAGCCGTTTAAATGCAGCACATGTGACTTGAAGTTCACTCAGAAATCAAACCTACAAACACATGAGATGACACACACTGGCGTTAAGCCTTACAAATGTAATTTCTGTGAGTACAGGTGCATTACAAAGGCAGAGTTACGAAGACACCAGAGGATTCATACTGGGGAGAAGCCGTTTAAATGCAGCACATGTAACAAAAAATTCAGGCTGAAATCACACCTACAAAGACATGAGATGACGCACACTGGCGTCAAGCCTTACAAATGTAATCTCTGTGAGTACAGGTGCAATGATAGTAGTAATTTACAAATTCACCAGAGGATTCATACTGGCGAGAAGCCGTTTAATTGTGCTGCATGTAACAAAAAATTCAGTCTGAAATCATACCTACGGAAACATGAGATGATACACACTGGCGTTAAGCCTCACAAATGTAATCTCTGTGAGTACAGGTGCATTACAAAGGTAGCGTTACGAAAGCACCAGAAGATTCATACTGGGTAGGCGATATTTATTTGTAACCACTGTAACTATGCTAGTAAATATTAAAAAGTTTTACAAAGACACGTTAAAGGGAAACATTCCGGTGAACAACGTTAGTGTAGTGTCCGCGAGTGGTCGGGGAGGAGGCCCGCGATACTGAACTCGACGGTTGCTGTTTCCAATTGTCTGTCGCCGGTAGGTTCGCACGACCGTCCATGTATAGCTGTTATATCAGATGATGTTGTATCGAGGAACGTGTAACTTGTCAGAAGATATTTATATAACTGTAATCATGAAATACTTAATATGAAATATAATACATGTAGTGCAAATGTAATTTAAATATAAATTATGCTCCAAACTAAAGCCTTATTTTTTTATTATAATAGTATTTTTATACTCGAGTTATAATAGAGAGCTTTTCAGTCGAGTACTGAGTTTGGGCCACGAAGCTTAAGCCCAAGTCAGATACCAGATTGAAAAGCTTGATTATATGTAACACTATTCTGTTCTATACTCTTTCTACGAGCTACGAGTTAATAAAAATAAGTGAATAATTAAATAAATACGACGAAACGAAGAGCAGATCTTGAGGTGGCCGCTCGTTGATGTCATTTTTCTGGCACGCGATCGGTCCAATCCTTTGTAGTTGCCTACAGCGTCGTATAATGAGTTGATTATAGCTGATCGAGTAGCGAACTTGTGTATATTTATATGATTATAATTTTGTGTACGTTTACGTTATCTTAATTGAAACATTACAATCGACGAGTAGAGAATTCAATTTACAAGAATTTACACCAGTAATCCGAAAAGTATAACGAAATATGAAAAACACGAATACTGCATAAATAAAACTTAGACTTCAATCTCAGAAGTTCGACCACGAACATCGAACATGTTGAGCAATTGTCGCTCTCAGTCCCATCAACATCATTCTCAACCGATAAACATCCACTGCTGGACATAGGTCTCCCCCAAAAGGGCGATTGTTTGTGAGGGGCGCTTGGCAGGCGGGTTGGCGATCGCGGTCATATGAAGTACACCGGCCATACCCATTAAAACATAAATGTGGAATGAAAGCCAAATTAATAGGGTAAAAGGTTTGGGTAGGTAATCGGAAGTAGGAAGATGTAATCAGTAGTTATTTGTATACAAGGGTGTAAAGTTGTATTTTACCAGTGAGTATGATATTGAAACACAAGCAATTGAAGAAAGTTAGGTTC